>WEDG01000709.1:0-76941 GCA_017591395.1 Schistocephalus solidus | reverse complement strand
ATCCACTTTGTATTTATTTAAACCACGGTACTAAGTCTGTAATGAGGGGGCCCTCTGGGCCTTAAATATATATTTATTAATTTATTTATAACAACATGATAACGTAAAGCCAGCCGTATAAAAGCATTCATGTCCTACGTTTTTGCCACAATGTTTCGCCTCTAACTGTGGAAACTCATTAAAAGTTATGTTAGGCTTTGACTTAAAGTCCTTTTAAATGTCCACAATTTTATATTGAGTGTACATATGCAATGATAACTTACATTAATAGTTCCGTCAAGGGCAATGCCTGTAACCCTTCAAAATACATTATATGTACTTGGCGATAACAAATGACACAAATCAGTGGTCAAAAAATACTTTAAAAGGGCAGCCAGTGAAATAAATTCCTTCGGTATTTTTATTGAAGAGGTATATGTTGAATGGGGTTTGTGGTTATTTTGGAGAAAAAAATACTGTCTCTCCTGAGAGAAAAAACTACACGTGAGGAAGGACTTACGTGCTAATGAGAGCATATGTGGATTCAAAACGCTTCTCATCGTGTGACATATCATGTAACGACAGGGGCTCCTTTTCACCACCGCAGGTGTGATCATAATGCGTATTGACTAGCTATAAGCGTAACCATCAAGGATGATATGCAGGGAAGCATATCCAAAAATCATCAGTACGCGTAGGGTTAAACGAGTAAAGGACCTTTAAGATCACGAAGGTCATGGTCAAAGTGCCAGAGAAGCGACTATGATGCTCTCATTGCTGATTTCTGAGACCACTGACAGAGGAAAAAACACGATCGTTATCAGTCCGTGTAGGGCCGACACCGGGAGATGGTTAAGGCCAAGGCCCCATCGCCATCTGCGTAGCAGATGTAATGGAGGATGAGACTGTAGCAGTTTGGAAATAGTCAGCAAAGGAAAATCGCGAAGACCAAGGAAACGACTGGGGTCAATATTTCCTAATGATGGTCGAAATCAAAAGGGGATGTAAAACGGCTACAAATATCATCTTTTTTAAAAATAAAACGTGTAGGAGAAACAAAACTGCTCCACGAGGCGATATCAAACAGCATGATAGGTCGATTCTGAGCGTAGTACGAAAGGATAACGGAAGATCCGGAAATTGAAAAAGAGGTTAAGATAATGCGCTCAGGGGTGCTTTTTGTATTAGGATCGACTATTAATGTCCGGCCTGAACATCTCAGTAGTCAGATTGAGATTCGTATAATCGTTATCAGCAAACAGAACGGAGTTGCTTTAAAATGACTGTGCAAATATGACCCAATTTTTTGAAGATCATTTTACTGAGGAATAGTTTGAGAAGCCTTGGCGTATTTTCCCCATCTGATAGGCACTTGTGGTGTAGTCTGTTCTGAACATTCCAAGTCATCTGTGGCCAATTTCCCCCCTGAGACTGGAGGACTGCTTCGAGTTTGCTGCATAAATCCTCTGCGAGGTAATCCATATAAGGGCAAAAGAGAACGCATGCGATTAGACATCAGAACGTGTTCCTTCAGTCAATCAGTGATAGGACGAAGGAACTCGCTACCAAGCGGGATGGGTACGACTGACACCATTTCTGATTTCAAAGGAGGCCCTGATTGCATTATCTGTGATAAAAGACGACTCTCACGACATGACTTCTTAAAGCCAGCCTTTCAAAATTTCTCTGGCTCTATTTTTGTTTCAACCTGCTTGTCATTGATCCGCGAAAACTCATTTGAAGTTACATTATGCTTTGACTAGAAAATATTTAAGATGCCTTCAGACATATATTGACAGAAAAATATGCAATGTTTACATTACGGTCATAAGTTCATAAAGAGCATGGCTTGTAACATTTAAAATACTCATATATATCTATACGTTTAAGAACAAAAGTGGTATGCATTCCGAACTGATACAATGAAAAGTGGAAGGTGTTCTTCGGAAAAATTCTAGTTGTATTCGTGAATTTTCGATTTGTTGATACCGAACGCCATCAGACGAAACAGAATACACGTGGGAGTGTTATAATATCACAATAGACTGTTTCGTGCGACAGGACCGACCGATCATTGGCATAAGAAAAGATAAGTCAAGGTAGTTTTGAGCTAGGGAAATGGGGAGACGGAAACCTACGGATCACGCTGCTGCAGGGGAAGGATGGATAATGTATCAGTTGATTTCCTGGCACCTGGAATGCAGGTTTTGACGGGAAATTTGGAAGGGGGCAGTGAGTCGTGAACGAAGACCATCATAATGGGCATCCTGGTCAACATGACAGTTGACGTCCAGATCAACATGTCTGTTAATAATGCCCGCCCAGGAGTACCAGGCTTCTAGGAATCCTCTTGTACGTTTTTTTTGTCGGCCATGGCAACGACCTCAGTTTCATCCAGCCAGCCTCTACTGCCAGCCTCTACCCACTGAATATTTCTTCTGACAATGCCTGTAAACTGGCATTAAATACAACTATTATTAACTATTATTATTATTATTATCATTATTATTATTATCCCAATAACATGGATGGTCGCATTCGAGCGCATGCGTTTAGACGATTGACAAATGATATCGGCCATGGACGGCTAGATTGTGTTCATTTATGTGGGTAGCTAGGCATGAACACGTGTGTCCAAAATACACACAAGGACAATTTGTGCACGTGAGGCGATAAATTGTGCTATTTGTTACTCTTTGGGGATCTGATCTTTTATTCCAGATAGGGTTGTGCGTAGTGAGGATGGTGGGCAATGCATAAACAAGGCGATTTAACTAGCAGGCGATAATTTCAGAGGCCTCCTGCATATAAGACAGAGAGTAGAATGTTCTTGCGATAATTTGTACGTTTGGGGGTGGGGCCTTGCGGTTGAGCCTGCTGCCTTTGAAAGTTCTTTACAAAAATAACCGGATATTCATTAAATCGAACCAACCGATACAAGTAAGCAAGATCTTTTATAAGGCGATCATCGCTTTCGTAATAACGGTAGGTCCGGTGGAACAGAGTTCATACGCAGCTTCTTTTTTGAGCTACAGGGTGGTTGCTTCCATAGTTGAGGATAATCTCAGTTTTAGAATGTTTCATTTGGACGCTGTTTGTGATGCTGCCATCACTTAAATTTAGATTATCACGTCCAGGAACGGCAGGTTATCATCTTCTGCCTCTTCACAAGTGAAATGTTTGGCTGGGGACACTTCGTTCAGCATTTGCTGCAGTCGTTCAATTTCGCAGTTCTTTAAAGTCAGATTTTGAGATCGAGAGTTGGAAAAACCTTTTTCAAGGCGTATTAATCCCAATTTGGAGAGCTCATTGGGGTTTCCTTTACCCATTCCTTTTCTGTCGAATTGACAGTAATTCATAATGCCGAGTTTTAGCCGTTCTATAACGTTCTGCGTTGAAATTTGAACATGATCGTCCTATAAGCGGTGGGCTACGCATTCATTGCCAAGTCGTGTGGTATGGACGAAAACAAGGCAACGACTTCAAAAGACGAGAATCACTCATCATTCATTAACTTGCTGCCTTGGATCTTCGGGATGAATGCGTAAGAGTTATAAATGTTGCATTCAGATCCATAATTTTACCACTTCAGTTGCCTATGCGACCACTTACCTATAGTTTAAGTAGGTATTTCGATGAGTGACACTATAATCCTCAGTGGTACATCCGGTTTTTGCACTGACAGTAGACCATATGCGCGTGCGATAAGGGAATCGCCGAGGTTCATAAACAGTGAGTTGGCTGGATTTATGACTTTCATGCGAGCGAGTTCATTAGACTTTTTCCTGACGGCTCTGGCTTGCTTTTTCGCCAGGTCTTCGGCAAGCAGAGTGAAGACCTCAATATCACTGAAGATGTTGTTTGCCTTATTGACGTAGTCATTGTTATCCATAGTTACAGTAGGACCACCTTTGTCAGCGGGAACAGCAATATTATTTTGATCAGACTTCAGCGATCTTAATCCTTGCCCTTCTTAGGCAGGTAGGGTTTACTGGCGTCTTTTTTTCCCGAAGGATACCGTTGGCCTAGTTGCGTATGTCCGCGTGCATTTCATCTGGGAGAGGAGGTCATTCAAATGGATTCAAGGCCAGCGGGGAAATTGGCAGGTTTAATGTCCGTTGGATTAAATCCTAAGCCCTTCGATTGGAAGTTATGTTCAGCAAGGGAGAGATTTCTTTTGGAATGTTTAACAACTTCAGTGGCCATGTCCATTGAATTCAGAGGACGAAGAAAAAGATTCAACCTCTTATTCAGTGGCGTTAATTCTATGCTGCATATCTTCGAATACGTATTCAGGTGGGGCTGAGTAGCATTGAGATTTGGTGTCAATCATTATTGCTGCGAAGCTACAAAGACGATTGTGCACGTAAAATATTGAAGCATCAAAACGCACCCTCCGTACTTGCACGAAAGTGATCTCCCAGTCTCACTCGGTAACGTCGGTTTGAAAATAAGCGCAATTGGTAGCACGCCGTTATCACGGAAGCGATCGAAGAACGTCAGTTGTTCTAAGGTCTTCACCTGTCTCTGCGCAATTTTCTCCGAAAGTCTGGTTCAAATAACCGTTGTAGCCACATATATTTGTTGCAGATTAGAGATGGTATGAAAACCAACCTGATACAATAAAAAATGAAAGGTTTTTTTTGAAAATTTCGAGTTGTACTCGTGCATTTGTGAGCTGGTGACACTGACCGTCCTCAGACGAAACCATATACAATTGAGAGTGTAAGAATGTCGCACTAGACCGGTTTACGCGAGAGAGCTGACAGACCATTGTTGTGTTAAAAGGATATGTCAAAGTAGAGATAACACAAAACTTCCAAGAAATAAATCAAGGCCTTTAAAGGTAATTTTGGAAAACAAACTTCAGAGAGACCTTCTAATCGAGCGAACAGCAGGAAGAGTCCCCAGTCACAGAGGTATTTTTTTCAACCGGACTACTTCGTACAAGATAGAATGAAATGGAGGGCGCTAAAAGCGGAATTGGAGAACTTGAAAGAACAGGGAGAGAAGGGACTTGTAATAAGGAACGGAGTGATTGTTCGAATACAGAAACCCCTTCTGTAGAGGACGCCTATCATTCTGACAAAAGTTTCACGGTCGAGCAACTAAGCCAATGCAACAATCTACACAAAAATCCAGTTCTACTGCGTAAATATGCAAAGTCTCTTGAATATGGACTCATCCTGTGCGAATGTCGGTCCAGCTGCCTCAATTGAAGAAGGCAGCGACATAGTCGGTTTAAAACACACAAATAAACTTTAATGTTTATATACCATTGTTCAAATCCTACTCCCTAAATAAGACGAGCTGAAGATATACGTGTGCCAATTTTCACTAGATATAATCTCCATAACTGAAACGTGGCTGACCGCGAAGGTGGACGTTCGTGAAGTTGCCAACCCCGGTTTTCAGTTATTCAGAAAGGATAGAACAGGACGTCATGGTGGGGGTGTGCTGACTTATGTCAGATATGGCCTGCTCGCGTCTGAAAAAAAGGAAAAGCTCGCGTGTGAAACTGAAGCCCTCTGGCTCACCATCAGAACGCCGGGGTCTCAAGCACTTGAGATCTGAACGGTCTACCGACCACCGAGAAACGATCCGCAGTCAGACAGTAGACTAATAGATGATTTAGAATCTTTGCTAGTCGATCCGAAGTTATGATTATTGGCGACTTTAACGCTCCGAATATCGATTGGAATCTGAGCTCGGCACCAGGTTCGGAATTAAACTTCGATCACCACCTCCTAGAAGCTATACACAAACGCTTCCTAACTCAACACGTCCTGTCTCAGACCAGAATACGCGAGGGGCAACAAGCTAATTGTTTGGACCTTGTATTGACAAAGGCGCCTGACAGCGTAGATATTGTGGACGGTCTATCCCCACTGGGCAAAAGTGATCACGTAGTCCTACAATGGGAATATTCACTCTTCTCTGTCCCCGATCGAAGCATCACAGTCAAACGCAACCTATGGCGTGGAGACTTTACCCAAATGAAAATTGATATGCGCCATTTAGATTGGAATGCAACATTCACCGGGTGTATTCTCGAGGATAAGTTGCAATTTAAGGCCGTATTACAAGGACTTATCACCAACTACTGTCCTAATTCAAAAAAGATCACCAACAGGTCCCAGTGGCTAACGAACACACTGAAGAGTGAAGTTAACCGCAAGTGAAAGCTGTGGAAAAACTTATCTCAGGGAAAAGACCACCGAATCGCTGTCGAAGTACAAGACGCAGAAGAACATGGTAAAAGGCCGGGTTTATAAAGCCCGCCAAAGTTTTGAGAGTAACTTGATAAACCATGCAGCAGAAAACCCGAAGCTCTTCTACAACAACATTAGGCAGTGCACTCGAAATAAAGACCCCATCTCTTTGTTAAAAACGGATGAAGGCGTCGAAATTTGCAAGGGCGAGGAAAGGCTGAGAATCTATCTGAGTTATTTCAGTCGGTTTTTACGAGGAAAGCCAATCTAACCACTGATAACTATAGTGCAGAAGAGATCCCGACAATTGACTCAGTGGTCATAACAGAATCTATTGTTCTGCAGGACTTACTGAAGCTGGACAAAACCAAATCGCCAGGTCCTTAAGTAATACCGGCAAAGTTGTTGAAGGAGTTGGCCGTAGAGTTGGCAGAAACCTTGTGTCTACTCTTCCAAGCCTCCCTCGCTGCAGGCAAATTGCCACCCGATTGGAAGACCACGTGGATTTCCCCAATACATAAAAGTGGCAGCCGGGCTTCCGCAAATAACTACAGGCCGGTAAGTCTTACCTCCATATGTTGCAAGATTATGAAGCAAATCATCAAACGTGAACTGATGCAGTTTCTGGAGCGGAATCATCTTCTCTTGGAAGCGCAGCACGGATTCCGCAGAGGAAGGTCCTGTTTAACTAATTTGATCTACTGTCTGGAACGATGGACCCGAGCGGTTGATGAAGGAAATGTAGTGCAAGCAGTCTACATAGACTTCAAGAAGGCCTTTGATAGCGTGCCTCACCAACGTCTCCTATACAAACTCAACCGTATTGGGGTAAGGGGCAAGCTTTTTAAGTGGATCGAAAACTTGTTGATTGGGCGATCTCAGATTGTCCGTCTTGGCGATCAACAATCGGCAAAGGTGGCGGTTGAGAGTGGGGTTCCCCAGGGCTCCGTCCTTGGCCCTATCCTCTTCCTTATATACATTGATGATTGCGTAAGTGGCATGGACTGTGACACCGCCATGTTTGATGACGACATAAAGCTTTGGAAGGTCATCCACAACGCAGCTGATGAAGAAAATCTACAGGCGAACTTGCATCGACTCGAGGAATGAACGCACAACTGGCTTCTCCCATTCAATGCTACCAAGTGCAATATTCTGCGATTCGGCAGAACCAGCTCCGGGCACCAAAGAATTTAATATCTGGACAACACACCGCTACCAGAGGTAAAGGCTCAGAAAGAGCTAGGTGTATGGATCACACCCACACTGAAGCCATCGTTACATTGCTCAAAAGTAGCAAAATCTGCCATGTCAAGCTTGTATCTAATTAAGCAAGCGTTTGCATAGTTTGACAAGGAGTGCTTTAATTAGGTCTTCGGGATGTTCGTGTGACCACAATTGGAATTTGCCATACAAGCCTGGAGACCGTGGTCTGTCAAAGACAACAACACCCTTGAGAAGGTCCAAAGAAGTGCAACCAAGCTTGTTCAAGGTCAAAGCTAATCTTGATCTGTTTCCTCTGGACTATAGACAGCTACACGGCGACCTAATACAAGCCTTTCGAATACTGCGGCGTCAGGATGGTTGCCTTGCATCTGGCGACTTCTTTGAGCTGGCCACTACCACTACTTTGCGAGGACATCTCATTAAACTACGTGTGACAGTTGCAAGACTCGACAAATAAGGTTCGCCTTCTCCAACAGAGTGATTAAGGCCTGGAATGCTCTGCTTTCCGACATAATCATGTCCCCATACGTTGACACTTTTAAGCGGAAGTTTGACCTGTACAGCCACAAGTACCACCACGACATCCGAACCTAACACATTTCCTGAAACATATTCCCATCTGCAATTTTTTGCGTCATATAACATACTACTCCCTATTTCTGAGTAACATAATTTTATAATTATTTGTCCGATGCCCTGCAGTGTGTCGGGGAGATAACCCTTTGTCCAACGTCCATTATATGTCAGCCATTTTTTAATTTACAGTGTCATTGACATCAATAGGGAGCTCAAAGACTTCGCCTATATTTCCCTTAATAAAACTGAACTGAACTGAATAGTTGGGAGCTAGGGAAATTGGGAGACGGAACAACTACGGATCGTGGATGGTGGATCAGTTGGATTGCAGGCCCTTGGGCTGCAAGTTCTTGATGTGGAATTTGGACTTGTGTGTTAATTCATGAACCCCGACCGTCATAATGGACGTCCAGATCAACATGGCTGTTAATAATGCCCACCCAGTTGTACCAGGCTTCGAGGAATTCTCTTGCTCGTTTTTTGTCGGCCATGGCAACGACCTCAGTTTCATCTCCATTACATCGATGTTCACATTCGAGCGCATACGTAGAGACGATGGACAAGTGATATCAGCGACGGATGTCATGGTTGTGTTCATTTATACGGCTAGCTAGGCGTGGACACGTATGCCAAACACACGCACAACAGCAATTTGCGCAGGGGATGCAATTAATTGTGTTTGTTTGTGGCTATTTTGCAGTGAAGCACCATATTCAAGAATGTGTTGCGCGCAGTAAAAATGACGTTTCTGGACGTGAGAATCTAAATTTAAGTGATGGTAGCAAAAATTGTCCAAATGGAAGATTCCAATTCTGACATTATCCTCAACTATGGAATCAATCAACCTGCAGCTCATTAAAGAGACTGTGTCCGAGCCTAATGGGCATACATTTATTGCAACAGCGATGATCTCCTTATAAATGAGCTTTCTAACTTATACTTCGGTAAAGTTCAGTATATTTAATGGTAAAATAGATTGCCTTTGAAGATCCTATTGAAAACGGTACCTACAACATTGCAGTTGAAATGCATGTTACTGCAAAGTAGTGAGTAACATATTCAAGTAGAATGAAAATGGTTTTGTAACAGTGGAATCTAGACACGGTCGTCGTATAGGACCAATAATTACCTATGTTAAATATTTCTTATCACCGTTAGCTGGATGTATGTGCAAAGCTTTGGTATGATGTATCAGTGACTTCCTGTAAGAATAAATGACATTTTGCAAGCGAATTATAATCCAGTCTATGTTTGAATATGTCTGTCCTGTCTGCCCTTATGACGTCTTCTGGGAGTTCGTTCTAGGTACCAACAACTCACTGCGAAAACGACTGTCGTCTGAAAACATGACACCCGTGCTGTCCAATCCATTCATAAAATCATTGATATAGATTAAGAAAAGTAATGGCTCACGACCGAAGCCATGAGGTACAATACTCAAAACCGGTACTTAAATTGATTTCATATTGCCAATGAACACGTACTGCGATCGGCCTTATCACGAAGTTTCCTATACAATCGAGTAAATTCCACCTTATTCCGGATTCTTGGAGCTTGTAGAGTAACCTGCGGTTAGGAACACTTTCAAAGTTTTTTGTAGTTGATGTAGATGGCATCAACGCTGGTGCCCTAATTTAATGACCTGGACCACTGAATTGAGTACATTGGTCAAGCAGGAGTGGTTTTGTCAAAAAATGTGTTGAAACAAGGAAGTTTGTTCTTCGAGAAACTTCATGCTGGCCTTTTTAATGATCCTTTCCATCACCTTGCAACAAATGCAGGTTGTGCTCCCCGGTAAAAAGATTTTAGCGCTGGTTGTGGATCCACCCTTGTGAATAGGGTACATATTTGCTGATTTCCAATCAGAGTATGGGATGCCCCGACCAAAGGGTGACTGGAAAATACACGAGATTAATCTAGAGAGTTGGCTAGCAAGTTCCTTTAGTACTTTTGATGGTATTTGATCAGGACCAGGAGACTTGGCGTCGTTCATTGCCAAAATTTCCATCTTAACAGCTAACGGATATCCAGTTAGTTTTGTAAAGAAATTCCAAAGGCAACAGGCTCAACTGCAAGGCTTTATCACAAACGGACAAATTATGGCACGAAAATTCTACTCCCTGCTTTATATGCAGTGGGCCTCTGAAGTTATCAATTGATAGTTAATTCACCTTGTTTACGCATCGCCGACCATCCTCACTTCGCACAACACTATCTGGAATAAAAGATCTGATCCCCAAAGAGTTACAAACAAACGCAATTTTTTCGCATCCCATGCACAAATTTCCCTTGTGTGTATGTTGGGCCTTTGTGTCCACGCCTAGCTACCCATATAAATGAACGCAATCTAGCCGTCCGGCACCGATATCACTAGTCCATCGTCTATACGCATGCGCTCGAGTGCAATCATCGAGCCAATTGGGAAAGATGATTAAATAAATTGTATACTTAAGGCCCAGAGGGCACCATCATTACAAACTTAGTATCATGGTGTAAATAAATACAAAGTGGATAATTGCTGCATTATGTGAGCAGCCATCAGAACAGCAGAAATGAGTAGTATGGTAGGCATATCCGATTCAGAACAATTTGCCATTTTTAAAACAATAGTGAACAATCTTTAACATATACGGTGAACTAGTACAGAAGCAGTGAAAAAACTCCTACGGTTAAATTGAGGGCGGAATTAGGCGACCCGCCAATTAAAAAAACTATGAGAAAAAACTGCTTCTCTAAAAATTAATAGCTAGAGATGATGGGATTGGTACGATACAATGGGATAGTATTGTGATGTTGCTGACAACGTATGAGGGTTCGGAACTCCCCTTGTCAGGTGAGAGATAATATAACAGTCAGAGCTACTGTTTATAACCACCATGGAGGTGAGAGAGGAGGAATTCATCGAATGCAACACGGTCGAAAGGAAGAGGGGAAAGAAGAGGCCACGAGATCATCACTGAGATGTGACCTTGCTGAATGCATAGTCCACCAACAAAGAGGCGAAAACATCAGAACCTGCCACAATCATCAACCGATCCCGGAGATTATAGTCAGGATTGCAAAATTGGTGGAAAGTATCAAGGTTGTCAAGAGTTAGCGATGCAAGTTTAAAAAGAGGGGACGAAAAGAGTGAATGCAAATATTGACTCTGCAGAGTATGATGGAAACATTTTTAGAAACCAATATAATATCAAGGGAACTGCCTCATATACTAAGAGGACTCTTTTCGAAATCCAAATGTGCGAGTTCGGGAAGGAAACAGACAATAAGGAATTTATATCTTCCGAAATTAAATGTTTGCGTAATTTGGTTTTGAAAATAGCTAATGTAGACGACGACCTCATTTCCAGTGGAAGAGTATTCCCGATGAAAGAATATTTGGAGGCAAAAATCTGCGATAGGTTAGTTGTAGTGCTAACGGGTGGTGAAATTATCATGGATGAATTGCGAGTGGCAAAGGGTCGATCTAACGGACGCAGAGCGTTAATTCCTTAGATATTTAGGCAAGACTTAACGCGAAACAGGAAGCGGAGACCGGCTTCGAGTCTTTTAACCCACATACATTAACTGTTTGCTAACTGACATCTATCCGTATAAGAGATACTGGTTCCAGGAAGGGAAAATAGTCTTTGAGTAAAAACCCACTGAACATTTTCAACCGTACTGCAGTAAGAGGCGTTCATCAGCCCAATGAGGGTACAGCAGTATTCTAGGATAGGAAGAACAAACATGTGGTACTGGTTTAACTTTATTTCCAGAAGGAACAAAATTTTGTGATATAAAACCACATGTCTGTGCAGCTTTTGCAGAAACTTGATCTGCATGAGGCGATAATGCTAGCTTATTTGTGTAACTTAGACCTAAGTCTCTTATGGTTGATCGTTATAAAAGTGTACTATTTTGAAATACTAGGCATCCAGGAAGCTCGGCGAGGCCGAAACACATGAAACTACTCTTGAATGGAGAAAAATCCACCTGTCAACTAGGGCTTCAACGTGATAGCATAAATAGATCAGTTTTGATTTTATCAACGCAACTATTGGCAGTGTCTTAAGAAAATGAATAAATGCACTTGAGATCGTCAGCGTAAACGAAATTTTGTGAATTTGTGAGTTAAGTTGAAATTTCGTTTATGTACAGAATGAAAAGAAGGGGACCTAGAACCGTGCCTTGAAAAACGCAACTCGTGATCATCTGAGGCCTCGAATAGCTATTACCTACTGAGACCTTCTGGCCGCGGTTAGACAAGTAGGAACCAATGAAGTCAAGGAGAGGAGGCTGGATGCCGAGGGCTTCCAGCTTCACCAGAAGACGTCTGTTCGGTACCTTGTCAAAGGCTTTGCTCAGGTCAAAGTAGATCACAACCAATGACTGCTGCTCATTACGAAAGGGAAGTGACGAGGTTAAGGAAAGCTAAATGACACACTTCGCATGATCTTCCAGGTAGAAAACCATATTTCAAGTCGCTTAAGAGCTTATTTTCTAGGCAAAAGTCAAGAATTTGATTAAAAATATTTTTTTCAATAGGTTTTGCTAGAGCCGGGGTTTTGTGAACGCCTCGATAATTATTTACGTCCGAACGAGATCCAGACTTGAAGACAGGAAGAATAATAGATGTCTTCCATGAGTCAGAAAAGAATCCGTTTAGAAGATAAACTGAGAATATGTGGCTAAGCAATCGGGGAAAGTTCGACAGTCTCTTAATAATTGAGTTTGGAACACCGTCAGTTCCCGAAGAGTTCACGTTTTTGAGACGAATTATTGGCTGATGAATTAGTTCTAAGGAGAAATCAATGGTGCTGATAACATTGAATGAGGATGCCTGAAACGTCAGAACCGGCTCAGATTCGATCGTAAAACTATTTGCAAAGAACGCACTTAACAATTCTGCCTTGTCAGAGTCTACTAGAACAAAGTACTTTTCATAATTTAGTAATGGAGGAATTTCATAACCTCGTTTAGAGAAGGATCGACGGCGGAACAGTTGTGCAACAGCTTTGGCAGAGATTTGCTCACTGAGTGCGCAAGATTCCCTCTGTCTGTCACGTGCAGGACGAATCTTAGAGGCTAATTCAAAAATCTCTGCGATCCTTAGATGTACAGATAACGAACGAATATATCGATAGTTAAACTGCTTCCTCAATTTCTTTAGTCGTGACAACATAAAGTGAGCAACGGTGGATTCTGAAGCGTAGGTCTTGACAGTTTTGTTAAACACACCTCCTGGATGTTATTTGAAACGACTGACATGAAGTCACAAAGTCTTGCTGCGTCGTTCCTGGAGGAGAGATGCTACCAGCCCAATGAGTCCAAAGGTTATTAATTAAGCTCATATCTGCGAGGTCAAATACATGATAGGTACGAACGGGGCTAGCCTTTTTCGATGAGACAATTGAAAGTCAACAGTGCATTTATGTATGGTCACTTTGGAAGTGACCGTGCTTAAAATCAAAGAAGAGAAGAGCAATGTCTTTCGTGGAAATCAGGTCTTAATATACTTGTCTCTCGTTGAAGAATGGACAAGCTAGGACCAAGTAGAAAAATTAATGTTATCGAGGAAAGGCTGAAATCTGGTTGAACAAAAGTTTAAAATCCAGTCAATTTCAGGAAAATTAAAATCCCCAGTAATAATATTACTGTTTTTATTGGATTCCGAAACCAATTTAAAAATTTTACAAAGTTTTGCATCATCATCGGATAATGAATGAGGCGGGTTGTTAATACATCCGAGAATCGCTTTTTGCCGGGGCGACATTATAATAGATGCGAAGCAGTTATTACCAGAGAATGACGTAACATCTAGATCAAACGGTAAGTTCTTAAATTAAGCTTTAATATAGAGAAGACAACCACCACGACGCTTGTTAATGCGGTCTTGAAGGTAGAGATCATACTGGTCTATGACAAGCAAAGATTCGGAAATCAAGGGATGGCCCCGAGATTCAGTTACACATAAAACATCGGGCATTAACTCGAAATCAATGGCTCTTCATTGGGCCATCTTATTTATAGCAGATATAGCATTAAGTATTATGACACCTAGCATACTTCTAGTATCCAAACTAGGGTTATCGTTATTTATAAAAATATTTGGAGGTGGGTAATTAAGTTGGAAGTTATAATGGTTTGGAGGGTAACTGCCAACTGCGCCAGAACTATAGGTACAAGGAACGTCAGTACAAAAAGGCTGAGAGAGATATCTAAAAGGTGTAGGAAGAAAAATTTCCGGTATCGAACCACGATAGGGGTTGAGACCGGGATATGCCTTTTGGTAGTTAAAACGGAATGGTGGGAAATTAGATGAAATTAAGAGGCTGTTGGGAGAGGGCAAGCAGCTATAAGAATTAAGTGCTGGAAAGTGGGGTCTTGTATATCGGTTGACATGTGGTAGGGTTATTGGCCTGCTAGAGGGGCTTGATTATTTTTGGAGAAGGCAACATGTGACTAGTTAGAACTGCGCTTGGTTGGATTGGTTTGGATTGTGGCAACATGTGGCTAGTTAGAACTGCGCTTTGGTTGGATTGGTTTCGGATTGGTTTGGATTGGATTTACGTCCTCTCGGATGACTTGCCCGGATGAAACTGAGGTCGTCGCCATGGCCAACACAAAACAAGTGAGAGAATTCCTCGAGGCCTGGTACTCCTGGGCGGGCAGTATCAACTGTCATGTTGACCAGGGCGTCCATTATGAGGGTCTACATTCAAACTTCACTGCTCTCTTCTCACTTTCTTATCAAAAACTTGCTGTCCATCTGCCCATATTCCAACTGATCCACCATCTATACTTCCCTTGTAACAGTGTGATCCGCAGGTGTTCAGTTTCCCCATTTCCCTAGCTCAAAACCACCATGGCTTATTTTTTCACACCAATGATTTGTCCGCTGTGTCACGTCAACAAGTGTAGTCCGAACTTCTACCCCTCTCCATTGTTTAGATGTGCGCTTACCGATTGGTTAGAGGACTCACTTATCCCGTCGTTCCTTGGGGCTCACTGGTAGTGGTAGAGCGTTGGACTCCTAACCAACAGTTCGAGCGGTTGAGCCTAGGGCGCCGCATCGCATATGATTTTGTATGATTGGCCAGAAATGGTCATTCCATTCTCCCTTGTCTTTGTTGGTAATATCATTCTGCCTTTACCACTAGCCTGTCTGCGGCTGCTGGCGGGGTTCTAGAATGAGGCCCAAAGCGCAACAGGACGAGTGAATCCTGTGACCGATCTGAGAGCGCCTATCTATATTTGTTTATATCCCCATCGAAACCGGTACAACAAAGAGATCATCACGCAGTGGGTGGAGCATTGAATTTGTAACCACCATGTTGCCAGTTTAACCCTCGGGCAAAGCATTGCCTGCGGTTGGGTATGGCTGGCTGATAACGGCTAATAAGCCAGTAATGGCCATACCAGCCTCACTCGTCTTTGTCGGTAATATAATTCTACTCTCACTTTATTTTCTTTCGTCTGACTACGGGTCGCTGTCACCGAGCTCGAAACATCACGAGTCCAACACAAAGTTTTCCGAAGAACCCCTTCTAATTTTCATTTTATCACGTCAGAATGCAGAACATCTATAAAAATCTCGAGATCAGAGGAATATACTATCTTCAAAATTTTTTGGCCTACTGAACACTCTGGCAGACTTTTATAATTAAGCTGGGGAGCGGAATAGGCACTATCTGAATTTTCATAACCTTAGATCATGACGCCAGCCGAAACGAGCGATATCATCCTGTCCATTACTGGTCAGCCACTCTACGAGATCTTCCGATCAACGAAAGCCTGAGTCACTTCGTTACTTTAATCTTACAGTTGATCTGCCTAAAAACATCATCTCATAACTTTAAGAACGTTTCTCGTTTTGTGATCTGTCACGGTAGAGGAAAGGATACCCTCAGGTCAAAGTGCAATATATGTGCCTCGAGCGGGAATTGAACCACGACACCAGTGTGTGATAAGCTGCTTTGCTACCACTACACCACCGTCGCACGCTGAATTTGCTGATTTGAATGTTTATGATGAAGGAAGGACGAGTTGGAATATAAATGACCGCCATTCTACACGCTCTTCTTTGAACTCGTCACCCGGAACACGGTACATGAGTTTATTTAGTCTGCTGGATGTTATCGACGAAGACGAAGCGTGCACGGCATATTCCAAACTCCTGCAAAACGTTTTGTAGATAGAAAAGGATATCAAAGCCTAAAAATAGAGTTAGAGAATTTAAGAAAACTTCCTCGTCCTTCACCTAAAGAGCGAAATTGGTGAGGATGAAAACTGAGCAAGAAAAAAAGAACGTACGAAAACACAGCTTCATCCGTCGTAGCAACCAATGAGGAAAACCACAGTGTAATTCAAAACTAAAATCCGGCTTAGCAAATGTACAACCGCCAGGGGCATTAGAAAATATAGAAGCTTCTCGATGCATCGCGAAAAGCCAAAACGTAAGTATGAGTGGGCCGAGGTTTAGCATCCTGCAAGAAAAAACTGTGTCGGCAAAAGTCGCAACTGGCAAAGAAACCGCCTTAATGCCTGAAAATAACAAACAACCACAGGGGCCTCAAGTGGATCGCAGTACATGCATGGTTATCTCAGGCCTGCCAAGAGAGTCGCTATTCTAAAACCCATTCGAATGGGGTGAATGGGCAAAATTATTAAAATAAATTCAATAAAACTAAAAATAACTGACGCCACCAATTACAGGTTCAAAACCATGTTGGAAACAAACAAATATTTTGCGTATCACTTAAACAAAATAAATGCATATAAGCGCCAAAGTCATAAATAGCTTACCACAATCTTACCACAGACATCAGTTGACCTACCGGACACTATAAATAATTCCAGCAACAAATATTGATATAATTGAACAAACTTCAATAATCTTAAATTCCCCTATATATTTTCGTATCATAGCTATAAGTTGAAATTTCTGATACTAAAAATACTTTCAGAAAAAATGACTATCAAAACTTCAATAAACCTATAGAGATCTGATAAAACCAATTCAATGATCAACAACAGGTTAGAAACAAATATTTGTTAATTTTTCATATCGTATAAACAAAATAAATGTATAAATGCACCATAATCATAAATATTTAATTTCTTTCTTCCTTCTCCGATCACAGCAATCAGTTGACATATCGTTCACAAAAAATAACAAATATTGACAAAAACGCATAAACGTCCCATAATCATAAATTTGTTTTCTTACCATAGCCATGAGCTTACCTTTCTAATGCTCAAAATAATTTCATCAATAAATACCAACATGCCTTCATTGAACCCATTGTTGTCAGCTGGATACAGACACGCTCTATTTTTTTGCTCCTCATATGCCCCTAATAGCATGCCGATATAGCCCGGATATACTGAAATCTCGCATGTCGAGATAGGACATAGCCCCTGCTCATGGGTTAATCTATATTAAGACTCCGTGCTGTGATTGGTTGGCATGCTAGTGTGTCAACAGTGGGTGCGGGAAGCGGCCATGACACTTTTATTTGTCGTGGCTTGCGTGCTTGACCGTAATTCTGTCTGCAATTCTGACCCACCCATTTTTGCATTTATATTCCATTGCTGTTTACTATATCCATTAATTTTGTCTATTAACCTTGTATAATGTTTAGGCAGCCCAGTAAGAGGACAATTAGAAGGCACGTTGCCCGCAATGTGGCGGAAATATGCCGCAAAGTTACTGAGGAAGTTCACAGGTATAGATTCAAGCGGAAACGAGTAAAAGCTGATGAGAAAGACACATCTGTATCGTCAAGCGATCTTACTTGGATGGACGTGCCCCTAGATGCAGATGCATAATTGTTGTGGTCGTCTGCAGTTGAGCCCACGGATGACAGCGAGGGGGATAGTAATTCATGGTCAGAGGAAGAGGAAAGCAGCAATGAGAGTTGTGTGCCCTCGGGACGTCGATACGGGATAGGGTTAGGTGATGGGCTATTGAATCAAATATTGCCCATAGCCACCTACGCACCGTTCTAGAAAATTTCAAATCGGTGGTCCATGACATGCCCACAGACCCCCCGAACGCTGCTGAAGGCATCGTACAGCTTTAGACTTATTACAATGGGTAGTGGGGAGTAAGTTCACATAGGACTATGGAGCCAACTTAAGCGACTCCTCGATAAGAGAAGAATTTCCGAAGGTGAGAATGAGATGGTAGTTAATTTGGCTATCGATGTTTTACCAGTTTATAGGAAGACCAAGCTAGAATTTTGGCCACGACACAACTCAGTGTACACCAAACAATATTTCAGCAACTATCCTGACAATAGCGATTACTTGTACAACATTACTAACATATTGAGGGTATAAATCCTCAATAGGTTTGCAGAGAATAATCGTTCATCAGTTATTTTCTGATCAGGATCAGTCAATAACCAATCACATATTATCAAACACAATATAATGACTGGCTAGTAACATTGCAATTTTATTGCAGTTGAACGGTTCATGCCTATAACCCGATTCTAAATATTTTAGAGATCAGTTCAACTAAGCCTACTTAATAGCCGAACTACATACCAGAACGATGCAATTGGAGGTACTCGCATTTCATTCGAGGTAATGAAAAATCAAATAACTCACGATCGCCTCTACCCCTGTAAAAGGAGCACTTGAAAATCCATAACTGACAGATTATTTTCGACCAAAAAACTGTTAACCCGAAGCATTAATTTCAATACTTTAAATTTATTTATTTTCATATTTTGCTATAACTGTGCCTTTAAAGGCATGTTTTTTACTTAAAACAAACTCCTTGTTTGGCGTACGGTAAAAAAAGCCTAAATCAAAAACACAGTTAAAATGGCAGCAGAA
Organism: Schistocephalus solidus; assembly: GCA_017591395.1. NCBI lineage: Eukaryota > Metazoa > Platyhelminthes > Cestoda > Diphyllobothriidea > Diphyllobothriidae > Schistocephalus > Schistocephalus solidus. The sequence goes on along the minus strand of WEDG01000709.1, from coordinate 58,117 downwards.
AGACATTTAATCGGACAGATTTGGTGCATAACATCGCTTATATCTCCCGGAACTAGGGTCCAATCAGCATCCGCGTTTCCGGTACGAATACCTTCCCAGTTTAGTACTGATAAGTTATCACTCATCGAATCAAAATTCATGCACCAGCAATTTAACCGAACATCAGTAGTTTCCGTTTGCTTGGTGTGCAAACATTATTCCATGGTCACTTCTTACATGGTCACTCTTACCAAGCGGCGCGAAAAACCTAAATTCATACACATCAATTGAGTCTTTTGAAAGAACGAGATCTAGGCAATTCGCCGTTTGAGTCTCTTTGAGTCTCGTTGGAAAGCTAGCATTCGATACGAGAAAGAGAACAATCTTGAGCTTAAATAAGTTGGAGCTAAAGGAATATTGCGAAGCTTTTACGGATTACTTATTCCAGTCAATCAATAGTGCATTAAAATCGCCGGTGCTTATTGTGCCTTGAGTCCGAGCTGCATCTTTTATTATTTTGAACAACCTCTTGTCAATTTCGGGAGTTTTATTTAAAGTTATGTTTAGAAGACAAAAGCCTGCTTCTAGTCTCCTAACCAAAAGCAATTTTAGCTTTTTCAGCTGGCATTCAGTTGAGTAGGAGATATTTGAAAGAGTCGGATGCAGGAGTTTTTTGGTGAAATGCTTTTGGAAATTTTAATTATTGAACGGCTAGATTCGTTCATTAAACCGAAGAAAGGACAGCAAAAGTCAAGAATGGGAAGCACAAACATACGATAAAGTTTTAATTTCATTTCAGGAAGACAGAAATTATAAGAAATAAAACCACAAATCTAAGCAGCTTTGGCCGTAATTCTATCGGCATGAGGTGAAAGATCTAATTTATTGGTGTAGCTTAAGCCCAAGTCCTTGATCGAGTAACATTCAGTCGTAGGGCAACCTTTAAAAATAACAGGTTGCGGCAGCCTTACAGGCCCAAAATGCACGTAGAGACGCTTAGAATGTGATAACTCCGTTAGCCATGTGGAGCTCCACGCCGAAAGAGCGTCTAAGTCTGAATGAATTCGTTCTGGGCATCGTTTTGCCGTACAGTTAGAGAAAGAATACACGCAGTTCAGGTCATCAGCATAAATATAAGATTGAGAATGTTACGCTATCGATAAAATATTATTTATGTAAAGTAAGAACAATTAAAACAAAAACAACGGTACCTTGAATGAAACCACTCACAATCGGGGTAGCACTTGAGTATGAGGACCCCTCTAAAACGTTTTGTTTTCGATCAGATAGGTAAAGACCGAAGGGGACTCCAAAATCCTATAGCCTCTAGTTTAACTAGAAGTCATCTGTGAGGCACATTATCGAATACTTTACCAATATCAAAATCGATAACTACTACATATAGCTGATTATTAAGAAGAGAGGTAAGTAGATTTAGGAAAGACATGTAAAGGTTTCACAAGAGTGGTCCAGTAAAAAGCCCCATTGGAAGGAGTTGAGAATTTGATTACTTAAGCAAAAATCCATGATTTGTTTTTCAATTAGTTTTTTGAAGGGTTTAGCAAGAGAGGACGTTTAATGAACACCGCGATAGTTATGAATGTCAGATTGGGAACCAGATTTTAGAATTTTAATTATAATAGGAGTTATCCAATTAACAGGGAAGAAACAAATTTTGAGAAATACTGAGAATAATTTGCTTAGTCTGATGGGGGAGTAGGCGCAGTTGATGGTGACCTCGTCAACGCTTACGACGTAAAAGACCTGGCCCCAAAACACAAAGCACCAGTTTTTCCTAAAACAAAAGGTTTGAACGGCGCACATGCCATATGTGCTAGAGTGCCATATGTCACGTTAAGAAGACATCATCGAAGCCTGACTCTCAAATCACCAGTCAGCCACTTCACACAAAAATAATTGGACTGACTCCGAGGTCTGAGTGTAATTGCCAGCTAGAAACCTTTGAACCCACAGCGCTTAGCGCGCCTTTATATTCTCCAGCTCAGATCATAACTGCAGTAGAGGCACTAGATGGAGAAGGAGCTGAGCATCATACTTTCCTCTCAATCAGAGATGCGGGCTAAAAACATGCTCCGTGTAGCGTTGCGTGTGCTCATATGGGACGCACAAGCTCATGAGAAGAGGTATAGTAATATGGTATAGCAGACGGTGTTTTACGCAAGTTTTCATGGAGACGCATGTGACCTATTAGGCCCAGGATGTGCATGAATGTGTGTAGGCAGTGTGGATATTTTAGTCAGGTGTGACAGGTGTATGTGAATGCGCCTTGCACTGGTTCGGTGGTCTCTGCGCGCTGGATTCACAAATGACCGACAAAGGCCGATGTTTGAGGTGAATTTGCGATCGCAAAGAGGACAATATAGTACCGAGCCCCCATCACTGGTACTGGGGCGGTGGTGATGCTGGAGGTAGCAGATAGTCGGAGGTGACCACTTCGGTGGCGGGAATGGAGTAAGTGGTGGTCCTTGCCGTGATCGGCGCAAGGGGGAGGAAGGAAGGTGTCTGTGATCGAGTGCGACTGGGCATCGACGGAGTGATCACTAGTGGTTGTGGTTGTCGTTCTAGTGGGGTTTTCGGCAGTTGTGGCATAAGGGATGCTTGGTGATGAGAAAGCTGGTATTATGGGATCATTTTTGCACTGAGTCCGAACATATCTGACCAGCCTGAGTCGCGAGCGGAACATGCGTTTTGAGCGTGGGCACGTCGGCAGGCCTTGGGTATTGGCGGTGTTTGATATGGGGCGCTTTTGAATGGCAAGCTGCCCTGTTGGCCTTAGCAGCGATGATCCGTTTGGCTTCATAAATTGGTGCACCAGTCTTTATGGCTCTTCTCTAGGCCAGTTTTTCCCCGGTGAATGCCTCCCAGGTTGCCGGGTCGATGTGCAGTTGCTTTGGAGAGTTCTTCAAAGTGTCCATGTAACGCCGTTTTGTCCTCTCTGTCTGCGAGCGCCCGTAATAACAGCTCCGTAGAGAAGTCAATTGGGTAGTCGCTCGCCGTCCATTACCACCAGGTGGCCACTAAATCGCAGGTGCACTTGCCTCAGCATGGCGTGGCTGCTGAGGATTTTGGTCAGCTCCAGGATTTCCGTGTTCGGGATCTTGTCTTGTCATTTCAGGTTCAGTATTCTGCGTAAGCACCTTATATTGAAGGAATTCAGCTTCCTTGCTTGGTTCGATTGGAATGTTTCAGGATTCCTCTCCACACAAGGAGTGCCATAAAGACGGCGGCCTTGTACATCTTCCTTTTGATGCCTAGGTGAATATCCTGGTTGATCCACACAGCTGCCTGCAGCCGGCCGAAAGTCTGACTGGCATTGGAGATCTGTTGAGCAACTTAGTCGTCACTTCTCGTGTTGCGTGATATCGTGCTTCACAGATAGGCACATTTCCAGCATTTTTTCAAATACAATCCTCCCCGAAATTGATTCGGGGAGGATTGTAGTCTGCGCTGGGTGGCAGTTAGTACATGCCCGCCGTTCTGGCTCTGTGGCTATTTAGTCCAAAATTGGCACAGTCTACAGCGCAGAGGTTCATGCCTCATTGTATGTCCTCCTCCATCACAGTCTTAAACGTGCGGTCGTCCGCAAATAGCAAGTCATGTACTGTAGTAGACAAACGTGGTAAGGTCTGCATAAACCGACTGCTGAAAAGTTTCCTGTCAATTATGTAGGCGATGCGCATACCAGGGAGCTTACAATGGTAGGCCTCCATTAGCATTAAATAGAACATGAGACTGAAGAGGATGGGGGCCAGTTCGTAGTCCTGCTTCACTATGTTGGCCACTACGAATGCTTCGGATACCATCCCGTTATCGGTGACACGCACCATCATCCCGTGGTGAAAATGACGTACGATGCACGTGAACGGCTCAGGACAGTCAAATTTTAGCATGATTTTCCACAGTCAGTCGCGCTTCACTGCGTCAATGTCTTTCGGCAAATCCACGAAGATAGTGTTAAGGTGGGTTTGCATCTCCTGGTCATTCTCTTGTAGGTTAAGAAGTGCAGGGTAATGTTTAGGGTAGGCACCACACAGGTAGCACTAGGTCACTCCACTAGTCTCGGGCAAGTGGTGAATGCTCTTGTGGCCGCCTCTTTCTGGTACCCAACTCTCACCTGTGGCTCCTCGAAGTTGTGTCCTGCCCAGCGGCCACCTCCTAAGCAACTGCCATGACCAGCGGAATACATCAGCTGAGGGTGTACGGTATTGTATATGGCTTCACACCCCGTATGTCTGACTCCTGAACTTCCTACTTTCCACTTCCATCTCAACAGTCCTAAGCTGGGCATAGAAGCAAACCCGTCGGCGGCACAGACTAACTCGGGTCGCTCTCCCACTAAAAGTAAACCGTAACCCACAGTGGAGTTTGGCAGCCACCTAGGATATCCTTGCGGAGGAAGGGGCTAGAAATTTTGCCATAAAATGCTTGGGCTCACGTCTTCTGCAGCCGGCCACGGCTCGCAAATTGTAAAAATACGCCGCCGTCATATCCACACCAAGAAGAACATCATCCGTATCCATCCATCGCGCCATACTAACCGGGCTGCTAGGGTGAGTCCACTCTTACTAGCAGCCTGTAATGTTCACGCAGTCATTAGCAATACGAGGAGCAACCGGTTGGAACGGAGAACGGTGCTAGTCGCTCGGGAACTTGCGCGATACAAGGTGGCTATTGCTGCCATCAGCGAGACCCGATTCTCTGAGCAAAGTCAAAGAAGCAGGAGGGTGCCGACTACACATTCTTTTGTAGTGGCCACACAAAGGCTGATCAACGCGACGCTGTGTTGTCTTTACCATCCAGAACAACCTAATGGAACAACTGCCCTGTTTGCCGCAGGCCATCATCGACCGATATATGACCCTTTGCGCGCCTCTTCGTGAAGAATGTTTCGCCACCACCATAAGCGTCTAGGCCCCCCAATAACGAGCTCTGGTTAGACGAAGGATAAATTCTAAGAGAACCTTCATGCCCTCCTGGTAACTGTGTGGAAGATGGACCTGCAAAATGTCCTTAGTGACTTCAGCGCCCGCATCGCGACAAACCACGCTGCCTGGCAGGGAGTTCTGGATCCGCACGATCTCGGCGACTTTAATGATAACGGCCTCCTTCTTCTGCGAAACTGTGCGGAGCAACGTCTCCTGCTGACCAGGCCTTTCATCCCCTTCTGACTCGGAAGAAGGCTAGGTGAATGCACCCTTGATCGTAGCGCTGGCAGCTGCTGGACTATGCTCTCTTTCGGGGGCTGGATTGACAGGACTTAATTGTAACCAAGGTGATTCGTGATGCTGATGGTTGGATGAATCATCGCCTCGTTTTCATCCAGATAAGGCTCCGAATTCAACCCTGCTGAAGGTCCCAATGTAAGCGACTTCCAGGTTAGGTTAGTACTCTTTTTTAATATTCCTGCTCAAGTTTTAAATTTTATTAACCAATTTACCCAGAAACTGGAGGATCTGCATGCTTCAGATGATAATTCGACCATAGAGCCACGTCGGTACCAACTGCGGACTGTCATCCAGTCCACCGCCCCAATTCTTCGGATGCGCACACGTCAATACCTGGACTGGTTTTACCCCAATGAGGCCGAAAGCAAAAAACTACTCACGGAGAAGAACCAACTAAACAAAAACCTACATGGATCTTCAAAATTACGCCAACAAAGCAGCCTTCTTCAGATACTGCCGTCTTGTTCTATTTGAGTTGTCAGAAGGCCATTGTCATTGGAAAAAAATAAAATAAAACAAGCCTGAAATCGTGTAGGGTTAAGTTATGAACAGAAGTCAGCTTCTTGGCGAGGACAAATGACACAAATCAGTGTGGTCAAATAATTAGTTAAAAGAACAAACAGAGAAAAACTACTTGGGCATTTTTATGGAAAAGGCTATGTTGAATAGGGTTAGTGGGTTTTCAAGGAGAAAACATTGTCGCTCCTATGTGAAAACCATACGCTGATGGGAGCATATGACGGTTAAAAACGCTCCTCGTCGTGCGCGAAATCATGTACTGACAGAGGGTACATTTCAGCAACGCAAGGTATAAGTGTAAACGTCAAGGATGATTGACAGTGGAACCCTTCACAGGCATCATCCTTACGCTTAGGGTCGAACGAAGAAAGGAGCTAAGAGATCGTGATGGTCATGATAGAATTGCAAGAGAAGCGACCAAGATACTCCCAATGCTGATTTCTCAGACCACAAACAGATGAGCCCAAAACGATCGTAAGCAGTCCATGTAGGGGTCGAAAACGCGATACTGCTCTGTGAGGGCATATGAAGCAGCATGGTAGGTTGCTTTTGAGCGTATTACGAAAGGAAAATGGAAGGTCCGAAGTTTGAATATAAAGAAATCAAGACAATGAGCTCAGGGATGCTAGCTTTACATTATAATCGATGATGACTCTGATACCTGCACAGCTCAGTATTCAGAGTGTACTTGTGATGATGGTTATCGGCATTCGAAACGGAGGTACTTTAGAACGAGCGCGCAATATGACATTATTGTTTGATAATCATTTTACGGAGGCATGCGTTATGTAGATATCATAGTTCATGGGGGAAAAGATGCTTGGAAGACATAATTTGAAAACGATATTCTAAATTTCCGATGTTCTTATCTCGGGGTCATAAAGAAAGTTGTTTGGGAAGTAAGAGGAAATTAAAGGGGTACTTGAATCAGTGCTTAGACAAACGTACATTCTTTGCTTAAAAGTAGACAGGTTATTTGATAACCTTATTTTGATTGGTAGGTTATTCCAAAGAAATCAATTCAATTCAATTTATTGAGGGAAATAGGCATGGGCCTTTGAGTACCCTATTTGTAACGTAAAATTAAGTGCGGTATACAGATAAACTGTGTAGGGTTGCAAAGGTACAAAAGGTGGTCATAAAATATGACAAGCGGTGCACGACTCTCGAGTGTTAAGATAAATTCCTCATCGCTCAGGCTCGTTGTGGAACATAAAACTGTCCAGGTTCCTTTTAAAACTTTTCAGCGATGGTGACATCACAACGTCTTCAGGGAGGGCATTCCATGGTTTAACCACTCTGACAGAGAAGGAGGACTGGCGCGCATCCAGTCTCGCCTGCTGGACACGCAGTTTCAATGGGTGACCTCGGAGATGGGTCATAATGGCAAATTCAACAAAGTCCGAGAATTCCAGGCAACAATCCAATCCCTTCACAATGCGGAATGTCTGCAGGAGATCACCACGCATTTGCCTATAACTCAAAGGGAACAAATACAGATTCATAAGCGGGCTATATATGGCAAGGAGCTTTGACTTCTAGCCATTTTGGTGGCTTTCCTCTGTACTCTTTCGAGGCAGTTCTGATCTTGAACTGTCCAGGGTTTCCAGGCTTGCATACCATATTACAAATGCGGCCTAGTGAGTGTTCTAAAAGTCTAAGCGAAGAGATCTTCATCGAAATCCAAAAAGGCTCGTCTGATGGCATGCAACACCGAAATTGCCCTCTTTGCCACTTTAGAGCAGTGAGACGATGGTTTTAAGGTGGTTGTCGTCAGCACACCAAGGTACTTTTGGGTTTCCACGTCTTCTAAGGCTTCACCGTTGAGAAAGTAACTTCTAATTTCGGCAGATTCAGATGGGTTGCCTAAGCGAAGTATTGTACACTTATCGTCGTCGAACCACAAAAGCCAATGATTCAACCACTCCTCCAACCGAGTTAGGTTGATCTGCAGTTTATCTTCGTCAGCAGGGCTCTGGATTACCTTCCAGATTTTAATGTCATAAGCAAACATTGCTGCTTCACAGTTGAGATTCCTGACACAATCGTTCACGTATATTAAAAACAGTATTGGCCCTAGTGCTGAGCCCTGCAGAATCCAACTCTCGACCGCAGCAGACCTTGACCTCTCTTGGCCGATGCACACAACCTGGCGCCGACCCACGAGGAAGTTTTCGATCCACTTGAGGAGGTTACCTCTGATTCCAATTCTTTCTAGCTTGTACATCAGTCTCTCGTGCGGCACAGTATCGAAGGACTTTTGAAAGTCAATGAAGGCAATGTGAACGGCGTGTCTATCTTCAAGTGCTTGGATCCACCTGTGGAGCGAATACAGCAAATTCGTTGTGCATGATCTTCCTTTTCTGAACCCGTGTTGACAGCTTGATAGTAAATTATGAGTCTCTAGGAATTTCACCAATTCGCTCTTGATGATCCTTTCCATAATCTTGCCAAGGATGCATGTCAAGCTTATGGGCCTATAGTTTGTCACTGACGCCCGGCTACCGCTTTTGTATGAGGGAGTAATATGTGCCAGCTTCCAATCGAAAGGAAGTGTTCCGGAGTCAAATGACTTTTGAAAGAGCACTGACAGAGGTGCGGAAAGTTCATTGGCGAGTTCTTTCAGAAGCTGGGGTGGAAGCTCATCTGGTCCTGGGGATTTCGACTCTTTTAGTTTTTTTTAATTCCTTTTGGATCAGAAATTCTGAGAATAGTATGTGACTAATGCTTGCAGTCGGCGGGTTATCCACTGAGGGACGAAGGAACCTTGCCTCGTTTGTGAAGACTGAGCGGTAGAACTGTGAAAAAGTACTCGGCTTTTTTTCCCTGTTTTCAGAAATTTCGACGCCCACGGCAGTCTTAATCAGTGGTACTTGATGTTTATTCCTTGTACGTCTACGGAGGTAACTGTAGACTAACTTTGGATTCTGCGTTGCCTTTTGCAGCAAAATCTTCTCAAATTCTCTTCGCGTTTTAAGAATAAGGCTTCTCATTTTGTTTCTCTGTGTTTTATACTTATTAAAATAGGCGACTTTGATTAGACTCGCAATATTTTATCCACAACTTGTGCTTCCTGTTTATTTCCCTTTTTAAGTTACTGTCTAGCCACCAAGGACGCTTGCTTTGATGGACACTCGTTAGTGGGAAGTGGTTGTCCATAAGTTGCAGAATAACATTTCGGAAGGACGTCCAATCTTCGTTCACGGTGCTCGAAAACGTTGAGGTCCAGTTGATGTCTGTTAAATCTGCTCGCATCTGATGAAAATTTCCTCGCCAAACGTTACGCCGTTTTTCTCTCTATAGCAGGCGCAACGGAGAATAAGGAGCAGTCCCACATAAGCACCACATGATCACACGACCGAGCGGAGGCATTGAAATAATCTCGTCAATGCTGCCTGATGATTCCGTGAAAACCAGGTAGAGTCAGTTAGCCCTCGACCCGGAAATTATAAGAAATAAAGCAACATTTTTGGGCAGCTTTGGCCAAAATTTATCTGAATGGGCCAACAGATCTAAATTATTTGTGTAGCTGAAACCGAAGTCCTTGAAGATGGAACATTCAGTCATAGAGTTGCCTTGAAAATGAACACATCGTGGTAGTCTGTCAAGCCGAAAGCACATGTTATGACACTAAGAAGGTGAAAATTTCCTTTGCCATGTTGAGATCCACGTGGAAAAGAGCTAGCAAGTCTGCCTGGATTTCTTCTAAGCATCGTTGTGCTATAGATTTAGAGAAGGAATATACGCACTTAAGATCGTCCACATAAATAAAAGACTGAGAGTGTTTAACTGCGGATGAAATAACATAAATGTAAAGCAAAAACGAAAGAGGACCGAGAACGGTTCGTTGAAGGACACCGCTTACAATAGGGATCTCAGATGAAAATGAAGACCCTACTAAGACATTTTGTTTCCTATTGGTAAGATATGACGTAATGAAATTGGTAAGGGGACAACTAAGTCCTTAAGCTTCTAACTTAACTATAAGTCTCCTATGAGACACTTCCTCAAAGGCCTTGGTAACATCAAAATAGAGAATAACCACAGAAAGATGATCAATACGAAGAGATGTTAATAGATTTATTAAAGACATGTTAAATGTTTCACAAGAGCGATCGGGAAGGAAGCAATTTTGGGAAGCGCTAAGAAGATGATTTGTTATGCAAAATCTGTAATTTTTATGTAAATTTGTTTTGCAAAGAACATAGCAAGAAAAGGTGTTTTATGAGCACCACGATAATTGGAAACATCCACGAGAAAGACAGATTTTAATACTTGAAAATTAATAGAGGTTTCCAATAATCAGGAAAGAAACCATTCTTGATAAAAACTGAAAACACTTTGCTCAGCAAAGGGGTAAATCACTTAGTTGTTTAATAAGGTAATTTGGGACGTTGTCACTTCCAACTAAGTGTGATTGAATAAGTTGGCTTATCTGTTTCTGAATATTTGTAGGAACGAAATCAATGTTTTTGAGCAACTGATGAAATGTCAGATGAATCGAAGGGACGGGATCGGTTTCAAGGGTAAAATGTTTGGTAAAGAAGGAATTTAACAATTCTGCTTTGTCCAAATCCTCTGTTATGAAAGTATTATTGCAATCGACTAAGGGCGGAAGGACTTTGCGAGATTTAGCGGAAGAACTGAGGCGGAACACTTGAGCAACAGATTTGGAAGCATTATCATCGCTAATTGCTAGAGACTCCCTACGCCTATCTCACGCGTCCCTCAGTTTTGAAGGTAATTCAAATATTTGTGCAATCCTTAAGTGAACAGATAACGAACTTATGGACGGATACTTAAGCAGCTTTCATAATTTTGTAAGTCAGTGTTGAAGAAACTGTGGCACCGTGGAAGAAGCAGCATTTTATATAATGGTCTTTTGTGGAATGAAATTGAGAAGGCCATTTGTTAGCCTTGCAATGTATCGTGGAAAAACTGAGATCATTATTTGAAAAAAGCTTGGCCAATGCAGAGTGCTTGAAAAATCATTTAATAATTCTTTGTTTAGTTGAGAAAAGTCGAAATAGGAACGTTTTATTTCCTGCTTTACAGAGGAGGACACTGCAAAAGAACAATGAATTAATGCGTGATAACATGTACCAAAGGTTTGATGGAAATTTATAAGCAAAGGATGGACGCAATTAGTAAAAATCATATCTAAAATATTATGTATTCTAGTCACTGAAGTGACTAATTGAGACATGTTTGAAAAGTAAATCGTGTTCACAAGTTCTCAAATTTTCTGCAACTGTCTTTGATGATAAGTTCGAGAGAGCATCCAAAACGTTTGGCCAATAAACACCATGTTACGGTGAACACGTCTTCTTATTTATTGCCTTCAGTTTTTTCGTATGCATCACTTCTGGTGATGTCAAAGAAAAAAGGTAGCAATGCGATAAGAAAAGGAGTGAACAATTTAACAAATAGGCGTAACTTGTTAGTTTTTAAAGAAAAAGCTGCCGCTTAATTGACGAGCACACAGTAGATTTCCTAACTCATTTAATTTCGGGGTCAGAATTTAAGGTGGTAGTATGACACAAACTATATGGGATTATTTTTTTCATTGGATTGAATTACTGCGCAGAAAGCTGTTTATTAATGACGAGTTTTTGAGAAAGAGGAAAGAGAGGACATCGCTTTATTTTAAAGTATTATTCAAAATTTTCAGCAAAAATTGCTCAATTCAGCTCTGATTTTAGAGTTGCGAAAATGCCCATCAAAGGATTCAAAAGACTAGTCTTTCAGCTCTGATTATTTAAGTGAAAAAAAGGGACCAAACAGGGCCAAATTGCACGTTGTTTGCTATCCAGTAATTTTCCTAGGTAACTGATAGTTCCAGATCAAAACATTTTATTTCGATGCGTTGTACTATAAACGGATATTAATATAAAACGGAAAAAGTTTTAATATCTCTTTGAAGAGAACGGAAAATTTTAGTTTTGCGTTCAGGAATACCAGGTTAATGTAGCCATGAGAAATTATATTGTTTCCGGGAAATCGAGGAGAGATTCAGCTCAGAAAAATTCAGTTTTTCGAATTCGTGAAATTTATACCAAAATATAAGCAGTTCATTTGTGTGACTGAACTTTGTTTTCCCACACCTATAATGATGAGCTTAACAACGCATATATATGAGAAGCCATGACAGGACTTCAATGTTTTCAATCGCAGTGTAAGCGAAATATGTCCCTGACAATTTCTATTTGTAGTTAAATATGAACGAATAAGGAAACTAAAAACGAAAAGGGCAGAAGTCACTTAAGTAACTTTCTTGAGGAAATAAGGCTTGAGCTCTTGAGCTCGCTATTAACATTCAAAAGATTCCATAGAATAAACGTCAACAGCAATGAATCTGACAAATGTAAATGTAAGGTCATCGATATATGTGGGCCGGTCGCAAGCTGCCGCAAGCTGCCGCTACTGACACAATCTTCATTATATGTACAACAGTTTCTCAGCAAAGGAGCATATAGTTTGCATTTAAATGTGTCAACATTTTCGGAAAGGACCACCTCGTCAGGGAGTCCGTTCCATACTCCAAGGACCTTCTGCGAAAAGGCGTTCCGACAGACATCTGTGTGGACCAACTTTCAATGCAGTTTAAAGGGATTACCCATCAGATATACCATCCCAGCCGATTCAAAGAAGTCAGTGAATTCTAGAGCACACACGTGGTCTCTGAAATTCAAGTAGGTTTGGATGAGGTCACTGCGTAGTTGCCTGTAATTGAGAGTAAACAAATCAAGTTCAGCTAGTCTGGCTTCGTAAGACAGATAACTAATATTCTTGACCATCTTCGTAACCCTCATCTACACTGGATCCAGCTGTAGATAATACTTATTAACCCACGTGTGCCATCCTTGGACGGCTACTCAAAGTGAGCTCGAACAAATGCCCCGAAGGGTTCGCGGAATATTTCCTTATCAATCTGCACAAATGCACATCTGAGCGCAAATTATACCTGTGTCACGCATTTAGTTGCCTTTAAACACTGTGAAGATGGTTAAAGTGAAGAGTTTATTATAACGAAAAGGTCCTTCTCTTCCTCGACAATCAAAAGGGGCTGCCAATCGAGAAGGTATTGGTAGGCATCATCCATTTCACTGGTACTTCTGGTATGCAGCCTTAAGACCACACACATCCCAACACATGCAGCCTAGCTGATAAGACGGTTGAGACTCTTGAAGTGCGTGCCTTACTGCATCGAGATCTGATGGCCCTCCAAAATTTAACATTGTCTGCAAACATAGCGGCGCTGCAACCCTGGTCGTCGACAGAGTCGTTGATGTAGACTAAGAAGAGTAATGGACCTAAGACGGAGCCTTCGGGGACACCATTTAGAACCGGAGTAGTTTTGACTTCGAGGTATCGATGCACACAGTTTGCAATCTTCCTGTTAGACAATCTACGATCCATGTTAGCAGCATTTCTCTGATTCCAATTTCAGATAATTTATTGATAAGGCGTTTGTGTGGGACACTGTCGAACGCCTTTATGAAATCAGTGTAGATGACATCAACCCAACCATCGTCGTCCAATGCCCGAGTCCACAACCCTGTGGAGAGCACTAAACTGGAAATACAAGAGAGATTCTGTCTGAAGCCACGCTGGACCTCTAAGAGTAATTGGTTTTCCTCCAGGAACATCATGTTCACCTTCTTTGTTTGTGATTCCATTATTTTACAGCAAATGGAGGTTAGGCTCACAGGTCGATAATTGTGGACATTAGATTGAGCCACACTATTGTTTATTTGGTATACATTTGCTTCCTACAATTCGGATGGCAGTTTGCCTGATAAATGGTGAGAGTTTGCTGGCCAGTTTTTTAAGAACGTTGCTGGTAAATCGTCTGAACCAGATGTCTTCACTTCTTTGAGATATTGCAGTTGTCGTTCCACGAGAGGTTCCGGGTACAGTATATATTCAAGCACTGGACCGGCGTTTATAACAGCACTGTTGACATGGTCAAGCTGATTTTCAGGTTTTCTATTTAAAACCGAGACAAAGAACCAAGCCAAGTGCTCAGCTTTTTCACAATTTTCAACGACTTCAACACGATTTCCATCCAGAAGTACTGCGACTGGGTCCTTGATTTAATCGGCTATTGATATAATGACATAAAAGTTTAGGCTTATTTTCCGCCTGCTGAATAATTCTTGATTCATAGTTCTTCCTTGCCTGACGGATCATTTTTTGATAGCATTTATTTATTGACGAAATTCCACGAGATGTTCTGCTGACCCTGTTTTCATGAATAACTACCATTTCTAATTTTTCTTCTTTAACTGACTGTTAAGTTCTCTTGTTAGCCACGCAGAAAACTAGTCTTCGTTTTCCCTTCACTGGACCATAGCGCTCAATCAGATCGAGTGAAATCGTTTTAAACCAGTCATCCACCAGATTCCCTTTGAAAAAAACAATCCCATTTCACGGACATCAGTTCATTCTTCATCACGTTAAAATCAGCCTTCCATAGATTTCGCTTGCCTTCCGTTTTCTCCTGACGCTGAGAATAAAGTGAGAAATCCCACAGCAGCTTACTATAGGGTGCAATAGAATACACTTCATCAATGTTAGAGAAGTCGTTCGTAAATACTACGTCCAGGCAATTGGCTTTCTGGTTCTCTCTAAATCTCGTTGGTATGCTAACCTGCTGTGCCAGAGGTTTGTCAAGAATGAGATCCATTAGCTTGCTGTTGAATGAAGTTGGCGTACAGTCAACTATCAACTTTACCTAGTATACTGAAGATGCATTGAAATTTCCAGCAAAAAGCACTTCTGGTGACTTGCGACTTCCTTGATCAAATGAAGAACTGACTCATCAGCTGCACTTGGAATGTTTGGTGGTTTGTATATCGTCAAGATTTGCAGGTTTTGTGAACAATTGTTTTTATCTCTATCCAGAAATATTCATATTCAAGGAAGAGGGCATGCACTCGTTCAATTGCCGAGACTCCTGTCCTTACGTATACAGCCACTCCACCTCCCTCTATATTTTCTTGGACTCTTCGAAAGGGCTAATATCCATCTACCGAAACCTCGCTTCCGCGATTTCGGCTTTGAGCCACGTTTCCGTAATGACAACAACATCGGGTGTTCACTTTGAGACTAGTGCCTTGATCTCGTCTATTTTTGAAAGGTGACTTTGAGCATTGGTAAAGAAGCATCTCAATTTTCGGTAGAAATGTCTGTTAGGTAACTAGGTGCTCTGATTTATTAAAAGGGTATCAGTATCAGAAAGAATTCTACTTTGGTCGACGATGCTACTTGCGTTAGTACGAGCAACGATTCCTAAAGTTAATGGGGGACCCCTTTTGGGAACTTTGCCAATTTGTGCTGCAGTTGCTCCTGAATGACAAGCAGAGGATTCCACTTGAGCATCTATCGGTAAGAGCGATGCTTGTTCAGAGTTGTAACTCATTTTTTGTGAAATCATATTTGAATTTCAACTTCGAATTCTTCGTCTTTGGTCCTTCAAATTCGACGAACTTCTCAACGTCAACATTTTTGTATCATCCGACAGCGATGACGCATATGTTTGTGTATCCAGAGTATTACTGCTCCTGTCTGCACTGGATGACAGGAGTGACGTGCATGAGCTGGCTTGATCTCCCTTTCTCAGGAAGGAAATGACTATTGATTTACTGAGCTCTACAGACGCCATGTCTTTAGCTCTACATTAGGTGTGCTTGTGGAAGCTATATTTGCATACGTAATTTCTTTTAATGGAATTATCATTGTTACGGATATTTTTTTTTGGAATGAACAATGAACATTCTCCTTTAGATCGGTCATTTGTTGTTTCAAGTTAGTTATCTCTTTCTCCATCAATAGGAATTTCTGTAGGAAACTTAAAAACTCAATGCAATTTCCGTTCTCGTATGTAACATTCATTAGTGTTCTCATGGTTTTTTTCCCACTTGGCAGGAGGAGAATTAGTAATAGAATATCTGTCTTTGCCATGCATGACTGTTTGTATACAATTTTGCTTGTCGGATTTCAGTGTAAATTTGGTGGAGGTGTTAGGTGGGATGCTAAATGTTTTTTCTACGTGGTTTCAATTCCCAACCGCGGCATCAATTTATTTTCCTGCGCTGATGAATCCTGAGCGTCTGTGTTTTCCATTCCTCTTAGGATTCCATGCGAATTTATTTCAGTTATAAATCTTGTTAAATAAATGGTTTGGGTGCAGTAAGACTTCTGAAAAGCATGCAACGACTAAGCCTTTGTTGTGACTTCTCCTTCCACGATTGAGAGCAGATTAAAGAAACAGACCGTTGCCAAGAGTTTTGGAAGCAGGCTAACGTTAAATTTTGGATTTTTTCATAGGGATAACGTCCGGGACGTGGAATAATCCTCAGTGAAGGAAAATTTGGATAGCCGCAGAATCGTTAAGTTTAAGTAAATAACTCCCAAATTTAGAGACTGGACAATCCACTCAAGAGTTACTCCAAACCAACTTGTTCTACACTAACTTAGAGCCTAAAACTTCGTCAACTCAAAGGATCTAAAATTCAAAAGCGATTTCATACGACGCGGGTATTTTTTCGCACAATTTAGTATATATTCGAAAACTAAGCTGTGTTTTTGCAATCTTAGGACAGGGCTGAAAAGTAAGGAAATACAGCAAAAAACGCACCGATAGAAATTAATAAGTGAGTTCTTTTATTTTCAGTAGACATTGTAACCCTTATTTTCAGCAAAGTCACAAAACAGGTCGAACGTCCCATTTTTCATTGAAATGATCTTCAAAAACCGTAAGAGCGCGAATCAAGCGCAGTTTTGTCCATGAGATTTCGTGAGATAAGGCACGAACTGCAGGTGTCAACGGAGCTGTATTATTCTGCTGATCAGAATATATTCGAAATTGGAACGTTCCTCCTCAGGGCGAAAATGGTAAACAGAAAGAGACTACTAGAATATTGGTAGCGTGATAAATGCAATCGAAGTATGGCTATGCTGCTCGAAAAAAATCACTAGCAAAACGGTAAGACACAAGAACGCACCGCGAGCGTGGATGGTTCGCGTAGGGACTGCTACGGATGAAACGTTGTCGAGCATAACAGGTGAAACCGCAGGGAACAAAATCAGTGGATTTGCAAACAACTCAGATTGTCTAAGAGCTTTCAGTCGGAGAAACAAAACATGCAAAATCTACCAGTAAAGTAGTGGACAAACTTTTTCCAGTTCCAGAAGTTTAGGGTTTAGAAATTAAACGGACACTAAGTAAATTATGCCTACCGAGTTAAGATGCCGAAATTTGAGTTTCCAATATGCTACAGAAAGTTGCAAAAACCGAGCGGTTAGATAAAGAATGATGATCTTAATTTGAAGAAGTAACATGCGTCATGAGATCATTTACGTGGTGTGAAAGCGCTAATGCGTGGAATATTGGAACTGAAATTAATGGGTAACCGAAAGCAAAAGATCTGCTTCATGCTTCCTAGCCCATACAATTTATTGCTCTTCAACAGAAATAACGTAGTCTAGAAAAAAATGTTGGGTTTAACGGAAGAAAATATTTTAGGAGTAAAAGTATTGTAACTTTAACTATTTTACCATGGTCAGAGGCATCCATTAGACTAAAGGCAGCACAAAAATATTCGAAGATGGGAAGAATAAAATGTGGAAAAGTGCAAAGTTCACTCCCAGCAGGGAAAAGTTATGTGGCATTAAACCACATATCTGAGCAACCTTTGCAGAACGGCGATCGTCATGAGCTGATAAAGCTGGTTCATCCATATTGCTTAAGCATAAGTCCTTAATCACAGAGCAAAGGGAGATTATTTCAGAAGAGTATGAGGTCAGACATTTTGGTGGAATCGCGATACACTTGGGCGAAACTAAATATATTTGTCAAGTTAATATACATAACTAACCTACTATAGTTGTTTTAGTAGTCCTCGGTTGGTTTTATTATCTTATAGCTAAGAGAAGCAAACCTTAGGTGCGTTTGAGCCTCCTCGGCAGCTCCAAACAATTTATGTTCTCGAACATGTACGTGGTGAATTACTTCTTCCAAAAGACCAGCTAAACCTTTTTGCATCTTACCGGTACTCATCATACAACGCGTGGTGTAAGGATCGTAGTCCGTCTTGTATTGCAGCATTATCGTCTTAACTAAGGGGAAGGATACTGACTCGTGATTTGCTTTGAAGGAGAATTTATGGCATTAATAGACTATGCGCTATTGTCCCACATATATATGCCTAGGATTAAGTATTGCTTAGAATTAACAGGTAGAGCCGCTCTTGTGATACACGAACCGTTGATTAGATATTATATAATTAATTATTTAGGCAAGTAAGTGTTTATTTCATTATAAACTATTAATCAATAGCAATTGTCGATTACTTAAATTTTCCGGGAATTAATCGGCTAGAAATTTATTAGACAATTTGGGACAAATTGTTACGGCACACCATTTTTAAAATACGCGCCACTTTGGAATTAAATAGTATACTTAAGCCTCCTGCTTAAAGTAACGATTTTCCTTATTTTCCCTTTGTACTCTCTTACTCGTTACCTCTTTCCCACACATGTTTATCCCCTTATTAGAACCATTCTCGTTTTAAACAAGCCTGTGGTTACCGGTTGCGAGGTAGGTTTACACAAATTACCGTTGCACATTTGATTTCTAGTATAAGTTATCTGCAAACGTGGAAGTGATGCTAAAACCTCAAATCCCGATTGCAAGAATGAATGACGATATTTCCGTTATGCTTTAGAAATGCGGATCGACAGATGTCGCAGACAGCTGCTGAGCTTTGAGAAGTCGATAATCGCGGGGAGTCTTTTTTTAAGTTCAGCATTCTATATAGGCCGAAGACATTTTTCTAACTCTAACTAATAAAAACTGTTGCTAAAACTATTTCCCATAAGCTAAGAAATTTACCCTACGTCTGAAGACAACAATTCAACATGCATTTAAGCGAAGAGAGCGCATAGCAAGTAGGTATAGTAGCAAAACAAGACTCAAGTCAACTGACATAAATAAGCACGGGGATCGAGGAGCAGAACTTGGGATGTGAGGAGTAGACTAGTGGTCAGACAATGTTTACCTGCACGGGGGGGGGAATTCCTTTAGAAATGCGCACATTGGAATCAGAAAAAAGAAACAAAATAAGGATGTGAGGACCCGGTGGCGAGCAGGTATTTGACAAAATCAAGAAAACCCCGGTTGCAAGAGCAAAGTACAAAGACAAGCAAAAGGGAGCTCAAGTGTGTTTTAGTGGTTTGGAGTCAGTCGACGATGACCCCGGTGTGCGAAGGCGCGGGAAAGAGTCAGCGGCCGAGGCAGGACGGGGGAAACAACAGGTGCAGGTTTTGGTGGCCTCGCAAAGCAAAAGCGAAGTCCGAGGCGACCAAAAAAGGAGAGGAGACAGTTAGTGATCCAAAGGCTCGGCCGCATCGAGGCAATGAGGAGGGTCTTGGTGAAAGTAGGCACACAGCAGCGCACGTCCAGAGCTCGCGACCAGGAAACCTGGAAGGCACCGATCACCAGAAGTGGGTAGGTGAAGGCTATGATGAGATCGCCCCAACCGAAAAGCCCGGGTAAAAGGGAGACCAGAGTGCCCACCGGGAGTCCATAACCAAGGAAGAACGGCCAGTGGTTAACTATCTTGGGTAACAAGAGATCGATGGTCGCATCTGAAAATAGGCGTCGGCAACGAGTGGTCAAGGGATGAAATGGGCAATAATGAAGAAATGATCTGCGGAAAAAACTGCAGCAGACTCGAAAGCCTCTACAAAAAAAAGTAAGTCAGCGAACTGGATAGAAAGTGCACACAAATACGCGTATGAAAGAGAGCACAGAAGAAATGATTCAAGGGCAATGGCGAAAGATTTCTAGGTGTTATCTTGAGGCTCCTAAGAAACCCGAAAAGCTTTGAGTCTATAAAGAAAAGTTAAAAAGATTCAAGTTATCTGGCCAGAAGAATAACCTAACACCAAATAGACCACTTTTCAGCATAATCGAGTCCGATAAATCATCAGAACCTAAATAGACTGCTATCTTACTGTAGAGAAAGCTTACCAAAGAAACAGTCAAGCGCTCTGTCAACACACGTAGTCGTTTGGTTGTGCTAAGATTCGAAACACCAAATAAGTGGTAAGCGTCATACCGACGGGCTACCAGGTAACAAGAACGAAAAGTCAGCTTCCCATGAAGCCGTTGCACAATGATAGAGAATCGCCAAGCAAATTACTGCATTTGATGAGCGGAAACATATATCTAATGACGCACGACAGCCTTCCCCTAAATGGCTACCGCATCAGAGACATTACCAACACAAATGAAAAGTGGTCAAAGGCTTCCGACGACCAATATGAGGTTGATTTTATTTAGCAAGGCGTGTGACCAAGTTTAAAATTAGTGAGACCCTCAGAAATTATCTAAGTTATCTTGGCTGGAATCTATCGTACTGATGAGACCGATTCGCCTGTGGATGACAAAAATTTACAGTGGACGCCTGTTAAAGTAACGTTCTAAAATATTCGTTCTTGGGTCGTTCCTTTATCCACTATGAAAAATAATTTGGCAGATAGGGTTAAATTGGACATGGAAAATTTGCAGATGACTAAAATTCCAAAACCATTCGTGGTCAAAAGAAGTTTGGCGTTCTAATGAAAGATGAGTAAAGTTGTGCGGCGCAGTGCACAAAGACGACAATACGTGTCACAGGGACAGTTAGAGATATACAACACGCCTCAATGTGAACGTTTTCACACTTAGATCACTGTTTGACGCCTTCGTTGGGCCTCATCTGGGACAAGTAATTAAAGCTCAAATTTAACTGCCGAAGAAATACGCACAAATTATAGAAAAAAATTCAAAGACCCGTAATTAAAGTGGCACTCGAACTGAACTTTTTTTAATACCCACAACGAACGTCTCCTTTAAATGGGTTTCATTTTGGAGGTGTCTAAAGTCTAAGCTCTCAGTTTCTAAAAAATCTGGAAGTAAACTTCGACCATGAAAATTTTTTGCTAACCGGCGTTGAGTTCTTTAAAGCTGAATAAGCAGATCAGCGGGACAAACGAGTATCCCGTGGTCTCTTAGCCGTGAGTTATTCGGCAGTTAGAGGCCATTCTCGTAAGTGTGGCCTAGACCTAGACAGCAGATGGCTTCCAGAAGCCTAAAAGTATAGCCCAGTTGGGAAAATGACGGCATCTTTCGAATGATGTTGTTACGAGTTGTTGGACTGACAAACTACTCACGGCGTTTGAGTAACATTAGATATTTTTATATACGGGAAAGAGGGAATACACCAGTCTGTTAATTGAGAATTCGTTCCTATAAGGAGGAAAAAGAACTTTGATGCAGTCCTTGAGGGCTGCGTCACGTAACTCCAAATATGCAGAGGAACTGAAATTCCTTAAAACCACGGCACATATAAAGGCATTCGGAAAAACATTCTGTGCAAAGATCCATTGCTGTGATAAGGTACCTGACAAACTCGCTCACTGATAGAAACAAATAAGCGAGTTCCAGGAAGAAGCTCAGAAGAAGAGGCTATAACTGGAAAATGGTATTTATTGGCCTGAAGTTTCGGATTTTCTCTTGAACTCATCATCAGAGACAGTTGCAGAAAAGGGTACTTGGGGCGCACATTGCGCAGTATTTGTAGGACGTGGTTGCCAGGCAACCACAGGCCTATCGCTGCAAGTCCTCGTAGTCATCGCTGGGGTTCGTAGTTGATGCGATTATTGCTTCTTATTCCGTACCCGAGTCGTTAATTGTCGCGATTTGACCACCGTTGTCGATTTTTGGCGTGACAACCACTTGGCTACCACGCCCTATAAATACTGTGCATCTTGTGTCCCAAGTACCCTTTTCTGCGACAATCTCTGATGATGGAGTCGAAAGAGAATCCGAAACGTCAGGCTAATAAACACCATGTTCCAGTGATCGCCTCCTCCTTCTTCATCTTCTTCTACAGCTAGTTATCAATCAAAGAGAAACTTAGGAAGACAAAAACAGCCTGTGGAATCTGAAGAACACACCCAGTTAAGAGGAGTCGGCTTTTCAGCATCAAGTCGTCTGATAGAAAAAATTCCAACGCGGATCACCAGCATTCACAATTGGCACCTTAAGGTGTTGGTTGTTTCAGTCACAAACCTTGTCACGATAAATCTGGGGTGCATATGATATTTTTATGACAGTAAACCAGGAGAATAACGGTTGTACTCATCTTTTGGTGAAAGTGAAATGGAAAGGCTGCGAGAGTGCACTTTATACAATTCACGGAGTGCTCCAATCAACTACTACGTCGGCACGTGTGGCACACATTAAATGGAGACTGCACACCAAATCAACCGCTGCAGACAACCTTATCTTCAATCTGTTGGACTCGGGTGTGTCGCTAGTATGGGTGAGGTGAGCGAGAATGAAGACCTTTCAGAGCAGACGTACAGCTAGTTCCTTAAATATTGACGACCTACGCACGTTAAACGAGCAAGACGCTCTAACATACGTGGGTTCGAAGGTTGTCGAAGGTTGTTCGAAGGTTGAGGCTAAAATGCCTCATTCTGAAGGTGACCTCTGTGAGGCTCCTCTTTAAATGCGATCTGACACTCGTCATGGAAGACTGGACTGTGTAATGTATGTGATGGGTGTAAACTTGAATTCAATCTCGTCAGTTAAGGCGCCAGCGCTCACTTACAATCACCCTAGGCCTGACTTCTTATTGGAGCAGAATAAATGTAGAAAAAGATAGCGCGACCGAAGCAACACAAGTACGCTTTACAATGAACCTCTTCACGCACGATTCGAAACAGCGTCGTCTCCGGTGCAGCGTTGGTTTCCAACGCTTGCGAGGGACGATTTCATGGTTATTCGGCTAGCTAAGCGCATACACATTTCTAAAGCAAGAAGCGTACGTGCCAGGGTCTGCGTTTGCGGTCATAACAAAGTTCCCGGCGCTGGATTCTATAAAGGTAATCTAAATTGGAAATTTTTAAGCATGGTGGAGGGGATAGCACTACATTCCGATCAGGGGAAGAAGAGAAAAGTGACAACCAAAAGATTGTTCGCTAGTTATGCTCGAAAAGAACGTTCCAAGTGCTACTGGAACGGAGACAAATTAAACGGTCTGCAAAATTGTCACGGTTTTCAACTGAAACAAATTTCACTTAAACAACAAGAAAGTGAACCGCAACTTCTTACTTAGGCCAGTAAACTGAGGTTAGTTGCATTTATATCTAGTTCGTTTCATCAAAGAAAACGAGAAGTGGCTGGCAGCATTCAAAACTGGTTAAACCATTAAACGATGAGCTACACATATGACCAGCTGTGAGTTATGCCAGGCAGGCTTCCTCAATGCCGGTGCAATAATGCTAACTTGACCCAAATGTGATAAAACTCACGGCTCCCGGTGGGGGCCTTGTAACTCAGTCGGCCAGAGCGTCGGCTGTACTTAAGCCTTCCCCTTGCTGGTGTGGGTTCGAACCCCAGCAAGGCCACCGAATGGGTCAACTAAATGCTAACCTTATTGAAACATGCTATTCCTTGGGGACAACTTGTCAGCATACATCTAAATGGTTAGAGCTTCAAGCACGGACGTTTAATTTAGGTCCTCAGGAAGGACTCTAGTCGGCAAGCAATTGCCGCGATGACAGCAAAACTAAACAACAGCAGGATTTCTGAACACCAAGTGACCCTGAGGTATTTAAGGTCGGACGAAAAATCCAGACGACAGCAGAAAAGTGGAAATGAACGGTTGGACTCACCGGATGTCTGTCGGGCAAAGTACTCGTAAGCGTAGCAGGCGTACATAAAAGCCTGACTGGTGGTGTTTATGAAGAAGTTGACCCAAGCCAGGGGAGCAAACGCGCCCACCAACTTCCACTACGAGAAATACAAGAGAAAAACAAGCATTAATGGCTGAATGTCGACTTATTTCAGGGAAATGCAGAAGTAGCACATGCAACAAGGCAAAAACAGGAGATAATTGTATTAATTGGGACGGATGCACAAGAGTCGTCAAAATCCGGCAACTACCACATGGACGAAACAAAGCAGACTAAAGGAACGAACATCGTCCACTGAATGATCAAAAGCGGGCCTACTTAATGAGTAACTTTAACTATCTTGATGCTATGGTTTGTCATGCGCAAAAATGACTACAACAATACTTCAACCTGCCACCACAGTCAACACGCATTTAGCGCCACGGCTGCAGTAGTCAGAGGACAGCAAACTAACTGTAACATCGGCCAAAAAAGCACACTACTCATTCCCTGGACACAATCTCAAAAAGACAGCCACCGCTGAGTACGATGGGCAAACTGTCCCGCTTGCCATGATCCCTGTCTGCTTAATCGAAAAGACACTAGGTGGCAGTGATGACAAATTCTCGCCGTCCACATGCAGCTCAAAATTTCAGCGGCAGAGCTCAGGAAACTTGCATTAAAAGAGATGAAAACAAACAAAAAAGGTCAACAAAAAGTTTTAAAAGAAGGATTTTCAAAATGCAATGTTTAGTAGCTTAACAAAGACCTGTAGTAACGACGTGTCTCGCAAAGATTCAGTAACAACAGGTTCAAATGGTTTTTCTTCCACGAGGTCATTTATCGAACTTCGGCGCTCTGAAACTGAACCACAGGGCAACGACAGAAACAGAACCTGTGTCATGGCGGTCAACAGTAACCTTGAATGAAATGTCTAGTGAGGGGGGAAGAGGCAAGCAATATGACAGCTCTGCCTTAAGCCTTAATTTCCGGAAAACGGATGAGGTCGTAAGCAACCGGAGCCTGAAGAGTTTGCCGTGTACTCAGAACCGTTAAGGCTTGGGAAGAAGGCGTCGGCGGCTACCGATTACGTCTTATTGTGTCCGCAAGCAACTTTGGTCGCAATGGATCATCATCCGCACCTATGCGAGGAGTCCCGAGATCCCCTTCAGGTCGGTTGGCCATCGGATAGGCGCAATGCACAGACCGTGGTGAGGCTTTCAGACTGAAAATGTGATAAAACTCACGGCTCCCGGTGAGGGCCTTGTAACTCAGTCGGCCAGAGCGTCGGCTGTACTTAAGCCTTCCCCTTGCTGGTGTGGGTTCGAACCCCAGCAAGGCCACCGAGTGGGTCAACTAAATGCTAACCTCATTGAAACATGCTATTCCTTGGGGACAACTTGTCAGCATACATCTACATGGTTAGAGCTTCAAGCACGGACGTTTAATTTAGGTCCTCAGGAAGGACTCTAGCCGGAAAGCAATTGCCGCGAAACAGAACCTGTGTCATGGCGGTCAACAGTAACCTTGAATGAAATGTCTAGTGAGGGGGGAAGAGGCAAGCAATATGACAGCTCTGCCTTAAGTCTTAATTTCCGGAAAAACGGATGAGGTCGTAAGCAACCGGAGCCTGAAGAGTTTGCCTGTACTCAGAACCTTTAGAGGCTTGAGTAAGAAGGCGGGGGCGGCTACAGATTACGTCTTATTGTGTCCGCAAGCAACTTTGGTCGCTATGGATCATCATCCGCACCTATTCGAGGAGTCCCGAGATCCCCTTCAGGTCGATCGGCCATCGGATTGGCGCAATGCACAGACCATGGTGAGGCTTTTCAGACTGCAAATTGATAAAACTCACGGCTCCTGGTGGGGCCTTGTAACTCAGTCGGCCAGAGCGTCGGTTGTACTTAAGCCTTCCCCTTGGTGGTGTGGGTTGGAACCCCACCGAGGCCATCGAAAGGGTCAAATAAATGCTAACCCCATTGAAACCTGCTATGTCTTTGAAAACAACTTGTCTGCATACATCTACATGGTTAGAGCTTCAAGCACGGACGTTTAATTTAGGTCCTCAGGAAGGACTCTAGCCGGAAAGCAATTGCCGCGAAAACAGAACCTGTGTCATGGCGGTCAACAGTAACCTTGAATGAAATGTCTACTGAGGGGGGAAGAGGCAAGCAATATGACAGCTCTGCCTTAAGTCTTAATTTCCGGAAAACGGATGAGGTCGTAAGCAACCGGAGCCTGAAGAGTTTGCCGTGTACTCAGAACCGTTAGGGCTTGGGAAGAAGGCGAGGGCGGCTACCGATTACGTCTTATTGTGTCCGAAAGCAACATTGGTCGCTACGGCTCATCATCCGCACCTATTCGAGGAGTCCCGAGATCCCCTTCAGGTCAATCGGCCATCGGATTGGCGCAATGCACAGACCATGGTGAGGCTTTCAGACTGCAAATTTGATAAAATTCACGGCTCCTGGTGGGGGCCTTGTAACTCAGTCCGCCAGAGTGTCGGTTGTACTTAAGCCTTCCCCTTGCTGGTGTGGGTTCGAACCCCACCGAGGCCATCGAGTGGGTCAAATACATGCTAACCTAATTGAAACATGCTATATCTTGGGGACAACTTGTCTGCATACATCTACATGGTTAGAGCTTCAAGCACGGACGTTTAATTTAGGTCCTCAGGAAGGACTCTAGCCGGAAAGCAATTGCCGCGAAACAGAACCTGTGTCATGGCGGTCAACAGTAACCTTGAATGAAATGTCTAGTGAGGGGGGAAGAGGCAAGCAATATGACAGCTCTGCCTTAAGTCTTCATTTCCGGAAAACGGATGAGGTCGTACGCAACCGGAGCCTGAAGAGTTTGCCGTGTACTCAGAACCTTTAGGGCTTGGGAAGAAGGCGGGGGCGGCTACCGATTACGTCTTTTTGTGACTGCAAGCACCTTTAGGTCACTACGGCTCATCATGCGCGCCTATGCGAGGAGTCCCGAGATCCCCTTCAGGTCGGTTGGCCATCGGATAGGCGCAATGCACAGACCATGGTGAGGCTTTCAGACTGCAAATGTGATAAAACTCACGGCTCCCGGTGGGGGCCTTGTAACTCAGTCGGCCAGAGGGTCGGCTGTACTTAAGCCTTCCCCTTGCTGGTGTGGGTTCTGAACCCCACCGAGGCCATCGAGTGGGTCAAATAAATGCTAACCCCATTGAAACCTGCTATGTCTTTGAAAACAACTTGTCAGCATACATCTACATGGTTAGAGCTTCAAGCACGGACGTTTAATTTAGGTCCTCAGGAAGGACTCTAGCCGGAAAGCAATTGCCGCGAAACAGAACCTGTGTCATGGCGGTCAACAGTAACCTTGAATGAAATGTCTACTGAGGGGGGAAGAGGCAAGCAATATGACAGCTCTGCCTTAAGTCTTAATTTCCGGAAAACGGATGAGGTCGTAAGCAACCGGAGCCTGAAGAGTTTGCCGTGTACTTAAAACCTTTAGGGCTTGATAAGAAGGCGGGGGCGGTTACCGATTACGTCTTATTGTGTCCGCAAGCAACTTTGGTCGCAATGGATCATCATCCGCACCTATGCGAGGAGTCCCGAGATCCCCTTCAGGTCGGTTGGCCATCGGATTGGCGCAATGCACAGACCATGGTGAGGCTTTAAGACTGCAAATGTGATAAGACTCACGGCTCCCGGTGGGGGCCTTGTAACTCAGTCGGCCAGAGCGTCGGCTGTACTTAAGCCTTTCCCTTGCTGGTGTGGGTTCTAAATCCACCGAGGCCATCGAGTGGGTCAAATAAATGCTAACCCCATTGAAACCTGCTATGTCTTTGAAAACAACTTGTCAGCATACATCTACATGGTTAGAGCTTCAAGCACGGACGTTTAATTTAGGTCCTCAGGAAGGACTCTAGCCGGAAAGCAATTGCCGCGAAACAGAACCTGTGTCATGGCGGTCAACAGTAACCTTGAATGAAATGTCTACTGAGGGGGGGGAAGAGGCAAGCAATATGACAGCTCTGCCTTAAGTCTTAATTTCCGGAAAACGGATGAGGTCATAAGCAACCGGAGCCTGAAGAGTTTGCCGTGTACTTAGAACCTTTAGGGCTTGATAAGAAGGCGGGGGCGGCTACCGATTACGTCTTATTGTGTCCGCAAGCAACTTTGGTCGCAATGGATCATCATCCGCACCTATGCGAGGAGTCCCGAGATCCCCTTCAGGTCGGTTGGCCATCGGATTGGCGCAATGCACAGACCATGGTGAGGCTTTAAGACTGCAAATGTAATAAGACTCAAGGCTCCCGGTGGGGGCCTTGTAACTCAGTCGGCCAGAGGGTCGGCTGTAATTAAGCCTTCCCCTTGCTGGTGTGGGTTCGAACCCCACCGAGGCCATCGAGTGAGTCAAATAAATGCTAACCCCATTGAAACCTGCTATGTCTTTGAAAACAACTTGTCAGCATACATCTACATGGTTAGAGCTTCAAGCACGGACGTTAATTTAGGTCCTCAGGAAGGACTCTAGCCGGAAAGCAATTGCCGCGAAACAGAACCTGTGTCATGGCGGTCAACAGTAACCTTGAATGAAATGTCTACTGAGGGGGGAAGAGGCAAGCAATATGACAGCTCTGCCTTAAGTCTTAATTTCCGGAAAACGGATGAGGTCATAAGCAACCGGAGCCTAAAGAGTTTGCCGTGTACTCAGAACCTTTAGGGCTTGGGAAGAAGTCGGGGGCGGCTACCGATTACGTCTCATTGTGTCCGCAAGCACCTTTGGTCGCTATGGCTTATCACCCGCGCATATGCGAGGAGTCCCGAGATCCCCTTCAGGTCGGTTGGCCATCGGATTGGCGCAATGCACAGACCATGGTGAGGCTTTAAGACTGCAAATGTGATAAGACTCACGGCTCCCGGTGGGGGCCTTGTAACTCAGTCGGCCAGAGCGTCGGCTGTACTTAAGCCTTTCCCTTGCTGGTGTGGGTTCTAAACCCCACCGAGGCCATCGAGTGGGTCAAATAAAATGCTAACCCCATTGAAAACCTGCTATGTCTTTGAAAACAACTTGTCCGCATACATCTACATGGTTAGAGCTTCAAGCACGGACGTTTAATTTAGGTCCTCAGGAAAGGACTCTAGCCGGAAAGCAATTGCCGCGAAACAGAACCTGTGTCATGGCGGTCAACAGTAACCTTGAATGAAATGTCTAGTGAGGGGGGAAGAGGCAAGCAATATGACAGCTCTGCCTTAAGTCTTAATTTCCGGAAAACGGATGAGGTCGTAAGCAACCGGAGCCTGAAGAGTTTGCCGTGTACTCAGAACCGTTAGGGCTTGGGAAGAAGGCGAGGGCGGCTACCGATTACGTCTTATTGTGTCCGCAAGCACCTTTGGTCGCTATGGCTCATCATCCGCACCTATTCGAGGAGTCCCGAGATCCCCTTCAGGTCGATCGGCCATCGCATAGGCGCAATGCACAGACCATGGTGAGGCCTTCCGACTGCAGGGTGCGTTTATAAGGTTCGCAAGCTAAAGAGGACATATATGACGGTTGTTTGAGCAGACGATAGAAGGCTCCCCTCTCACACCCGTTTCATTGCATTGTCATCCTGTCGGCCATGATCTCGACTGCAGCTATATCAAGAGCATGAAGGGGAAAGTCGGTCACTCGTGCATCTCCAAGCCGAGTAAATCTTGTGAGCAGCGGCTTCGATGTCCTCACTTTACCTGCGCAATGCGAAGTTTGAGTCGGTATGATGTTGGTTCGTCCATGCCAATTTTTCCATCATGATAGGATGGTATCAAGAATAGATTTTTGCCTACGAGGTGTAAGAGAGGATATGATACCTCCAGGGGATATTTCCTCTAGTCTCGATATTAAAAAAGACTTCGATGGACGATGCGGTTCGGGGATGAATCCTATCGGTAGACCAGCAAGCACACAATATGGATTGTCATTGGCTAAATATAAATTTATGAGAGGTATACACCCTGTGGACCTCTGTGCGAATCGTAGACGCCGCGGTCGCGTTGGCCAGTTCAAATGCGGACATATGACCGCCCTGTTTACTAGTAATACTGAACCAGAGTTTTTCGGTACTGTGAAATGGCAACAAACTGCCTTCGATCACAGCAGGTCCGACTATGCTTTAACGGTTTAGAATTCGAAACGAGGAGCTATCCGACTGACTTGGACAATGTGGACGATATCATTCTCTTAGTGCCTAGATATAAATCATTCGATTTATCTATAAACTTTGGGAAGACTAAAGTGCTCTCTATTTGCATTCTGGCAGGGAAAACGCAGCCCTCGAGACTAGTAATTGTCAGCGCAAAGGAGTGGATAGTTTCGTCCCGAAAATAAATGACACTAGCGGGGTTTCTGAGAGTCTGGAATGTTTATAGACATGTGGAGATTGCTTCATTGTCACAAAAATCCCAATGTATCAAGACATCCTTCTTTTTGGTCTCCCTGTGCTGCCGTAATCACCGGGTGGGTCAAAGGAATTATTCAAATCTGCCGAAATCCTCTACTAATTAATTGTGCCTGGTAGTCATCTGGTGGATTCTAGATTGATTGCTTAGGAAATCCTGCTTGGGCAGTCAGCTTGCTGTATCAGAATTGGTGGATTCCGTACGTTGCAGTAGGCTGGGTGGGTAACTTGACCCAAGTGTGATTAAACTCACGGCTCCCGGTGGGGCCTCGTAGCTCAGTTGGCTAGAGCGTTGGCTGTACTAAAGCCTTCCCCTTGCTGGCGTGGGTTCGAATCCCACCGAGGCCGCCGAGCTTTTCACAAGTGGGCCAAATGAATTATTCAAATCTGCCAAAATCCTCTACTTAAATTGGATTTGTTTGATCACCATAACCCTAGAACGGTCCTTTGAGTAAATTCCACCTGTATTCAGTCTAAGTTGGTAGAAAAGTCTCGGTCGAGCTGTTCAGACCTGATGCCACGGACTGTCGTGCATAAATTTGTGCAATACGTGACACAAAGAAGGTTAGATAAATCATAAATGATCAGGGTCGTACTAAGTACAAGTAATTAAGCGCTTGTACACCTCGTGTCGCAAAAAGCGAAAGAAGAAATAAGGAGTGAAATATAGGAAATATAGGCTTATTTGTTGTAGGAAAAATTGTGTCGGTGGAAGACAGCAATTCTCAAGAGGAATAAACTTCGGCTTAGGGGAAAGTTCATAGGCAAACAGACTTACCTGGAGGCGATATATGATGAAAAAAAGAAGAGAGTAGACGCGGTCCATTAGCGATTTTCCAATGCCGTAAAGAGCCGGCTTACGGGCCAGCGGATCGCCATGCGCATCCCCTGGCACGCAGGAAGAAGAAGGGCGGGAGAGCTCTCTCGCGAGGAGGAGATCGTCCGGACAAGGTAGTCGGTTGCCTCCGCAAGGCCCTCCCTTCTAACTCGCTTTCGGCTCCCATGCGCGGAGGTGGTTCGCTTGCTCTGAATGAGACCTATGCGATCGCAAATCTTCTACAAGAATGGGTGATGTAGTAAGACAAAAAGAGATTAACGGAAGAGCTAAGACTTGGCGGGGGGAGGACGACAGTTAAAGGGGGAGGCAAGCAGCTGACCGCTGATAACAGGACAGTTTTCTGAAGGCAAACAAGTGCACCATGCGCTGTCCAAGTATCAACCTGCAAAGCAGACCAGCCAGTAGAAGCTTCTGCAATATACCAGCAACAGAGAAGGTCAACGTTTCCTCTAGGCAGCGCTAGTCTGCCCGTGCAAAATGTCAGAATGCCCGTACTGGCTACCGGTATGCATCGTGTCGGGATGAACCCTACAAGAGGCTTCAAGGACAAGGCAGAATGACTATACTTTGTCCCACAATCAGGCATTATCAGCGAAGGGTGACCCCGCGCAGACTGAACAATCCCAGACTGCGGGCAGCAGAGTGTGGACCCATAACTCTGGTTCAATGGGCACCCAAAACAGGCACCAAATTTGCGACTCTTTCAGTGCGAGGTTGCGGTATGCCCAGAAAATGTCATTTCAGCCTTTGCAGTAATATGTGCCAGCTTTTTTTCTTAGCCTGCGAGTGCGAATTCGACCGTCGTAAAGGCGAGATTCATAGTGGGTCCCACAACTGGGTGCGAATCTACCGCACCCACTAAATCGTTACCTACCTTGCTCTGATGACCAGCCAAAGCCAAGAGATGGGCAAGGGCGCAATGGTTGAAAAAGCTAACCTATCCGTCTACGTGGGCCACACACAATACGATCTCGATTACGTGTATCCTCTTTTCATGAGTACGGCTCCGTTTTCAAAAGCGCGAGCGTATCATAAAGGCCACATAAAGAAGAGCAAAGTGTAGCCTGTCTCAGAGAAATCAAGCTACCCAGTCGATTGTCTTTGAAGGCAAAACTTAGCGCGTCCTGCTTAATATAGTGAGGTGAGCATTGAAGTCCCGAGGGGTTGGATTTCCCAGTGTTGACCTCAGCCTCCCTCTTCCATCTCTAATGCGTCAGGCAACCACACGAGCCTGTCACCATCCACTGCTGACGTTGGGCGTAGTGACCTATAGTTCTACATGACAAGCCATATGCAGGCGGCTGTGGAGTAGTATGAAGGGTTTAATAATTGGTAATGCCAAGTAGAAGATGGCGCACATTGAAAATGTGAGCTCATATAGTAGATAACTTGCCGAAGGAGACGGTTGGGCATACGAAATTCAACGCATTAACTTACACTCGAAAGTATTGTGTCACAATTTTAACGAGGAAGCTTACGTATAGACGACAAAGACATAATTGTAGGCGTAAGGTTGGAACGCATTAGGGAGTCAGCTCGTAAAACAGCAGAGGCAACAGCAAAGCAGGAGTAATTAGGGTCTTACCTTAAGGTAAATTACGTTGACCAGTTCCATGACAAGGAAGATAAAATTTTGCAGGACGATTATTACGAGGTGACAGGGAACGCTGACGATCCACAGACTGGAGAGCCAAAGTCCTAGAAGACAACAACGTGAAAATAAATACGGGATAGAAACCGTCCCGGTTTTGGATTTCTCGGACAAGGCAGATCGGTAAAAACCTCGCCAAGATTTGTTCGGCAGATGGCGTTGATAGAATTTAAGCAATACGCGAAGGTGCTTAGTGACAGGACACGGAGAGAAGATCTCACAGTCAGAAATGGGACCGAACTTAAGAGATGATAGCAGAAGAACCGCCATCCTAGACTGAGGCAGGAAGTGAATGTTCAGCGGCTCCACATACACTTCCAAGTCGCCAAAGTGTAAGTATGCCTAAAAAATAGCTTGGATCCGCATCCTGGCTACATTCTCAGATTTTTAATGCATGTGTTTGGTTACGACCGCCGCTGCCGAGGTGGAAGCTGTAGCCACCAGACGATTCGGCATCTGTTTACTAGAGAACATCAGATAGGCGATAAAAAGACCAGAAGAATATCCCAGTCCTGACGCATCTTGTTGACACTAGTCAGTGCTTAAAATGTAGTTGGGCCTAGGGTCACTTTAATAAGACGTTCCTGGGACAAAAAAGCTAGCAACTACCCATTTAAGTGTCAGCCATCGAGATAGGCCGAACATAGAACCCAGCAAGGACAATCCATTCTCAAAAATCATCAGTAAGGTACAGTACGTGATGTAACTCATGCAACGTGTGATCGAAATTTCGGTGAGTAGTTTAGTGTACATTTGGTCTTGTTATTTTAATTTGTTGAGTGGATTTGAGGCTCGTAAAGCCTTTTACTAAAGAACACTAAATATTCAATCTTATATATTGAAGGAAAACAGGCAGGATTTGGGCAAAATCAGAAGCTGCTGGACATCCAAGAAAATCTCTATGCTATTTAATATAACAGAACAAAGTCCATCATTTTGTGCATTGTGCAATGGAAAGAAGATTAGCAGTTTTGGCGAAATCTTAGTTTATATTTGGATGCCCTAATGTATATTTACAGTCTTAGAACGGGGGATTAGAGTAAACAAAAAACGCTCAAACATAAAGCGGAAAGTGAGGTCTTTCATTTTTAACAGAAAATGGATCACTTTCTTCAGCGCAGTCAGAAAACTAATAAAACTTCTACATTTTAACTTTTAATTAACCTTGGAAAAAGGTATAATCTGCAAACATTCGTCAGCGAAGTATCTACGTAACGTGCATTTTAAACAGGTAACTTATTATAAAACGTTTTTTAATTGAGCTTAGGCATATTAATTTTCGAATTTTGTTGTGGATGTTCCTTTTTCTCGGTAGAGTTATCACGTTTGGTTGAATCTATAAATATGACGCAAATGAACGTATCCATTAGAAGGAATAACTAAAAGCTCGCGAATTCCGTAAATGCTTTAAAAACTATCTGATATCAAATGTGTTGAAAAACACATAGAACAGCGCCTAAATTTATTGTCAATCAATTAAAAACAGAGAAAATCGTGAAATATTCATCGGAATTTCAAGGACGACCTGAAACTAATTGTAATCCAATACCAAAAATATCTATAAATAAATTTGACGAAAGGATAGTTCTCGTAATATACACAAAATGTTATGCTAAGCTATCACAGGACAATTCGATTCGTTGCAATAACAGTAATTTTTCACGTTTTCAGAAGTTAGGCACTTTTCTCAAAAGTTAGTAGTTCACAGCAAAATAATATTATTTTGCACATTTCCTTTAAGTTTTAAATTCGCTTAAGGTTGTTTATAAATACTATATGAACATGCTACATGCTTTGCTGCTTGGTTGCGAATGATTATCAATTTTTCAAAAATTCAGCATTTTGCATGAGTTAGGTCATACACTGTAACTGTATGCAGCATGAAGCTTATATTGACCTCAGCGTCCTGCTCCCTGAGTCCTTAAAAATTGATAAAATTCAGCAAACAACTTGTATCTAAGAACATAATTATAACGTACAAAGAAACATTGTTGAAAATATATGCTGATAAAGACTCAATTAAGAATTATCTGAAAAAGATTTTATAGTGTTGATGGGAAATACCACACTACTCGAGGGTCAAATGGTCAATTTCAGCGCCTTGTTTCGTTCCTTAACTCGGGAGAGATGAAGTAAACAGTCGGTTCAAGTTTGTCAGTTTCACGGATGAGGGAGGCAAAAACCTGGCGTCATCTCGGTACCTCTCCCCTATATATCGGATAAGTGCATTTTGCAAAAATGTCCCAGAGTACTGGCTTTCTAAAGGCCCAGTTCAGACAAACCAGTATCCGTCCTCGTTTCCAAACGCGTTGAAAAGATGAGTACTCGGAAATATTGTCTTTAAAAGGTGGTTTGAAGTGTAAATTATTTTTTTGGATTTCTAAGGGTTTTTGAGAAATCTTTTTGCGGGAACAGGCAGATGAGGACATGGTTTCAGCATCCCAGTGCACTACGTCCCAGGCTACGTCAAATAACTCTGTTTCAAAATTAAACGTACAAAATCTGTGGCCCTGATGGGCACCAGAGGAGAGCTGAGGCTCAAGATGCGAGTACCAAAAGTAACCCACCAACAGTATAAAACACTTGGCATAAACCTTCATTCGTCACAGGCGAAAAACACTTACAAGAGGGGGGAAAATCGAAAGACCGACTGGTGTGTCTTTAATTGACTGAGGCACGCAGAGACGAGAGGCAGGCGACGGAAGGGTTGGTTGCAATACATACCGAAATGCCACAGCTAAACCTATACAGAAGCTGACTTGCGAGAAAAGGTGACAAAGAATTTGCGCTTCCAGGAGTCGGCGCAGAAAAGGTGTGCATGCCAAAAAATCAAGGTCCCACGACCAAGACGCAAATTGCGCAGTCAGTACGTACATCCGTAAGTCAATTTTTAGCTGCCCTCCGGTATAATACGATTGTCAAGTGCGTGTAAGAAGAGGAGAGCGGTCTCGTTGTTCGTCTCCGTGTGACCGTCGACAAATGATGTTCCTGCGATGAGCATTTTCACGCCCCCATAGCATTGGTCTTAACTTTTCCACAAAAACAAACCTGTGCAGGCTGGAACCCAGCACGGGTTTTAAGCTGCCTACACAACAACCAAGGAGAATAAGAGTCAGAAAAATGTGTCTACTTTTTGGCTTTCGGATGTAAAGCGCAACGCAGCTATGATTCGTATGCAGCTCTGACACAGCGTCAGTATTTTTGCAACACACACGCACATGCAGACGAGTCGAACCAATTATGGGTATATAGGCAAAGAAGCTGAAACAAGAAATCTGAAAGACAACGCGAGGAAAATCATGTTTTCATTGCGGAGAGCAGAGAGAGAAATTCCAAAATTGAGCTGAGAGCGGCTCCATGAAGTATACGAAAAAAATCACGTAAAAACAAGGCGAGAATATAACGGAAGTTGGTGTCCTAACATTACTGCCAATGCGCATTGCACAGGGGCTTCGCGCTTGGAAGTTAAAGGTAAACAAGAAAAAGAAACCCACAGGTAGGGGAAAAAACACTGAATGTAACTCACCGAAAGAACAGCTGGCAATAATGGAGAGGGCGTTGAATGTGAGCCCCATAACCTACAAAATACGATAATTCATTTGGTGATGATATCGATGCCAAAAAGGAAAAGGAGGGGACGATTCGGTCTAATATTTTACATTAGGTTATACTACGTTAAGGGGCACTCCGTTTTTATTATGCATAGTAGATTCAGAGAAAGGCTCTTACAGAACTTAAGCGTAGTCTACAATTGCGAAAAAGGAATATGAGAAATATACTGGGTACCGAACACTCCTGTATAAGTTCGAAAACTCAGAAAAATAAACAAATGATTCCGATGCTCGAGTTGTCTTCTGCCTTTTTACGCATGCATACGCCTGGAACTCAAACATCCCCCCTTGAGGAATAATCTTGAGTTTGCATTTGTTGATGAACGCTAGCCGATCGCTAACGGAACGCACTCGTTCCGCTCTGCCTTGAGGCTCACTCTCAAACCCCGCCAGCAGCCGCACAGGGGTCAGTAGTATAATAAACAACAGTCTCCCTTGGCTTTAATAGCAATATTCATCTGCCTAATCTTGACTCTATTTAAGGGGGAAAGCACGGAAAAATTGAATTTTTAGAGAGTTATGTCATTGCAAACTAAATATGCCCTGAATTGAAAGCACCATGTTGCATTAGAAAAGAGAGCTTACAATAAATTCAATAATTTGGTAGCCTGTGGGACAGAGTTGAGTTCACCCTTCTCCTCCTGATCGTATAAACTCTTCGTTCACCCACTTGTTCCTTCTCCATCAGTCAGTGTTCACCGGGTCGCAAATTTGGTCACAGGCAGAGCCAACATTCGTTGATCAACGCTTACCGATCGTTAACAGAACTCACTCGCCCCGTTCGGACTTATGGCTCACTTTCGAGCCTCGCCAACAACCGCACAGCGTCTAGTAGTAGTAAAGGCAGATGAACACTGCGGGAAAATACAAGGGAGACTGGACTAGCCATTTATGACTCATTAACCGTCATCAGCCAGTCATACTCAAACTCAGGTGATGCCCCACCCGATGCTCGAACTAAAAACGAGTGAGTTCCGTTAGTGATCGATGAGCGTTCATCAACAAATTTCAATATTTCCGATTTAAACCGGCAAGACAATGAGCCCGTGACTCAATGCTTAGAGCGTTAAACTTCTGATCAACAGGTCGCTGGTTCGAGTCTCGGGTGGTGCACCACCTGGGGTTAGGTACGACTGGCTGATGACGGTTAATGAACCAGAACTGGCCATTCTAGTCGCCCTTGTCTTTGCCGGCAATGTTTATCTCCCTAAGAAGCAACACTGTAAGCCGGCGTTTTTTTCAAAAAAGTCAACGAAAGATAGCGAGAGAGGACATAACTAGAGTAAATTTACTGGCAAGCGGAAATTACAAGCATCTGTATCTTTTGTCCATAAATTAAGTCATGGATGCGCGAAAAAAATAACTGAACATCACACGGCATCCCCTGTTGGTCGGCCCAGTGCTCATCGAACATGTGTTGCGTTCACTGCCATGTTTATTTCCGCTACCTGGTTGCTGTGATGACGGCTCGCTTGTGAGGATAGTTGACAGGCGTGGGGAGGATAGCAAGGACAGAAATGGCTGGTTTCTTCCAGCCTGCGAGCATAAACCATAATGTTTTCAAACATCTGTTGTTTAGTTTTCCTTTTTCCGGATTATCACCACGCTACGCCGACCTTCGTCCACTGCAAAAAAACAATTATATATGCCCGCGCGAAATGTAAATGGCCTAAGGTGTAAAAACACGGTTGGGTGCAGAGAGAGAAAGAGAGAGAGAGAGATAGAGAGAGAGAAGGACTCCGACTATGTACAGCAATGTATCTCTTGAAAACTTCATGGAAGTTCTAGAATATAATCTTGGTTAGAAATGAGTACTAAGATGAGATTGTAACATCGATAACCATACAGTTGACTCCTAGGATATTTAAGCCAAAGCATGATACTGGTTTATAAAAGCGCGTCTTTCTGGGTGTCGGTAAAAATCAAACTGCCTAAAAATGGCAACTTAAAAACTACGAGTTCCAACGCACTTATAAATCCAAACATATTATGCGGAAAGCATGAAAAATATATGCTATCTTGTATTCATTTTCTAAAAAGTCACATCTTCGAATTTTATACTCGAGCAAAAGGTATTTCGATTCCCGATAACATTCCGAACACAACCTATCATTTTATTTGCGTTTCGAATTTTCTAAACTGCAAGCTGTATACGTTCTATGTAAAGAAATTTATACATTCTTCTATATTATGAAGAAGTTGCTATATACAGCCTAGAAAATTGTACAATGGATATGACCCACGTTGTATACCTCATAAGGAATAGTAATAAATTGACAGATATGAAGTTTTTTTCAGTTCAGTTTTATTAAGGGAAAGAAGGCGACGCCTTTGAACTCCCTATTGATTACAATAACATAGCAAATTACAAACGCCGACACATAATGGATGTTGGCCAAAGGTGTATTCCCAAGTCAAATTACAGGGCATCTTACGAAATAATTATAAAATAGTATTACTGGAAATAGGGAGTAGACTGTTTTATAACAAGTGAATTTGGGAGTGGGGATGGCTTGGGCGAATGTGTTAGATTCTGATGTCGTGGGGGGAATATGGCTACACTGGTCAAACTTCCGCTTAAAAAGGCAACAGATGGAGACACGATGCTGTCTGCAGGCAGAGCATTCCAGGTCTTAATCACTCTATTGGAGATGAAAAACCTTGCGTTCGGTCTTGCCCCAGTCACAATTAGTTTGAAAATTCTTCTTAAAGTAGTGGTAGTGGCCAACTCCAAGAAGTCACCGGATACGAGGCAACAATGCTGACCCCACAGTATGAGAAACGCTTGTATTAGTTCGCCGCATAGCTGCCTATAGTCCAAAGGAAACAGATAAAGATTGAACAATCGTGTCTGGTAAGGCAGGTAGTCTTGACCTCGAACAAGATTGGTTGCACGTCGTTGGACCTTTTCGAGGGTGCTGCGGTCTTGACAGCCCACGGTCTCCAGGTTTGAATGCCGAATTTCAATTGTGATTGCCCGAACATCTCGAAGACCTTATTAAAGCATACTTCGTCCAACGTTGCACACACTAGCTTTTGAATAGAATATTAATATTCCCAAAATCCCCTAATTATAAACATTTCTAAAATTGAGTACAACGTTTCAAGAAGACGAAATACAAATGTTTTTGGACTTATAGCGGCGTCGAAAGTTAATGGAAGACGGTCTGACTATTAACGTGGTCAATTTTAGTAAATTTGATTTTTTAGACGACCGGAGAGACGCGGATTCTAAAACCGGCATAATGACGTGACTGAAATATCTCGGGAGTATGTTGCACGATAATCAACATTAAGACCCCACCTATGTAAGCTTTCCTAACCGAGGTCATATTTTAGACTAAGCTACTGCTTCCAGGGATATGTTACCTACTGGGTGATTAGGATTCTAATGACTTGCAAACTGTCAGCACTGAAATAAGGTGGATGTAATCTGAATGGGCTTACACTGTGCCACCAGAACACTATAAATCGGCTTTAGAAGCCTGAACCAAATAGGAAATCGCATCCAGGTATCTACTGTTGGTCGCCATGTCACAGTCTGCTAATCAGAATTCTCGGTATGAAAGACCTGTTGCCAGCAGAAAGGATATGAGGTGGACAGCTGCATGCGTATGGAAGTTGTTAATAAAATTATAAACCAGCAGTTGAGGTCCCTTTTTCGGGCCGTCCTTATTTCCTAATACTACGTACAATGTGATGACGCCGTGGAAGGACAAACGATGAAACATTTCAGGTTCAAAAAATGAAGGCTCTTAAGTTCTTCAGTAGGCCGGTATGGAGAAACTACAAGCGCTACTTTTCCGGCAAAAAATGCTTTTGTTGTTTTTTTTTCATCTCACAACAAATCAAACACAAAGCCCTTCAATTGGACCTATTGCTTCAAAGACCTTACAATAGCTTCGAGTCAAACAGCAAGCTAATCAAGCGCTTTATAAAGTGCGTGGCCGTAGCTCTACTACACTTAGTTTGGCCTAAAATGATATCTTAATCAGAAGTTGCAGTTTAGAAAGGCGGGAAGTGTGACCTATTTTTATGGTGAGGGGGGCAATCGTTGTGACAGGGTGGAAGGGCAATTTAGACACCTGCGCCATCAAGAGAAGGTGATGTTCCAATCATATTATGAAGGCGAACCTCGGTAACGTAAATAAAATCGGCATAAGAAACGCCAAACTTAAATGGATAGGATGATGTGCAGTCAGGGTTTCAAAAGTTGAAGTGCTTATGAGGCCAAGGTCGGAGGGGAAATTTGGTGGCCTGAAATGAAACAAATATGGGGATTCGTCTAGCGAAATCAAATTAAAACTAGGTATCAAACAGCGACAGAAAACCGGCAGGTTTCCTGATTATGCCATAAAGCGAATTGGAGTTTAAATTTACCCAAGATTGATGGCACGCGCTGTCTCCTAAACCGATGCGGTGTGGTTTAACTAAATATAGCTCGGAAGCAAGTTGGTGACTAAGTGACGCTGCACTCTTTTGCTATTTTTTGATAACATAATCGGAGTGAATTAGCAATAGGGAAACTGGATCGACCCGGAGTAATTGTCCTTCAATAAGTAGTTGTCATGGGACATGCTAACCCCCACCCCCTCCCGACTTGTGAACACTTATAAGAATCAAGTGAATTATTGATACGGTTTGCGTGGAACAAGTAGACAGAGATGAAAGGAATAAAACTTTAACAATAAATTTAGAGGTCCGCAGGACTCTAGTCACTTACGAAGACAAGTAACATGTTGTAGAACCAAATATAGCTGAGAAGCCTGAATATGCCGTCTGACCGCGAAGACTTAAGAGGCGTCTGAGACTGAGCCGGATTCCGCCGATCGCCTGTTGCACCCTCTGGTGCAGACTTCAGGTCCTCGAGAGAGGAGTATAAACCCAGATCGGTGCAGCCCATTTTCGGTGTGGCGGTCGGCGTCAACAGAGGGGAGCGATGTCTTCTGGAGGTGAACTCCCCGTGACGGCTGGGTGTGGCGGCCTGTAATTGCAGTCTACGCAGGGCTTGATTGTGGAGAGGGGCGGAGGAAACGTGCTCGACAGTCTGGCGGGCGACAATCTCTTTGTGCATGCTCCAAAGGCCAAATGGTGCTAGAAGGAACTCCTGGGAAACCCGCCCAGGCTCCATACACAATGGCTGTCATGTCACCTAAATGTGGAAACAGGACATGTTACAGTCCGGTATGTACACTTTTACGGAAGGATCACAGCAAATCCCTACATGTTGGCGCTGCATAGGACAGAAACCGCAGGTATAACCATATTTGAATGCATGTGGGGTTTACAGGTGTCAATGACGGTGTAGTCACTTGAAAAGAACACAAATCACATAAAATACCATTCTGACCCCAACTCGCACTTCGCTCGCGTCTTTAGCTCAAGCAGGCACTTCCGAACGCGGTGGTCGCCGCTCGGTTACCACTTTGACTGGTGGATGAAAACACCTCGAGATATATTAAGCGTGGCTCTCCAATGCAAGTGAAATTGAGGGTACGGATTCTCCTTATCATATTTCAGTTCACTACTGCCCGCCCGGAGCAGTGGTGGTCGCTATCATTTTCAAAGGATGAACTGCCACTGTTATCCCCGTAATCCACAGGATGACCCACAAGCCGATTTGGCTTAGAAAAAAGCTGACGTCGTATACCGTTTAATCCGATCTCTCGGGGGCCCCATGCAACGAGGTATAGTATCA
Source organism: Schistocephalus solidus (assembly GCA_017591395.1). Taxonomy (NCBI): domain Eukaryota; kingdom Metazoa; phylum Platyhelminthes; class Cestoda; order Diphyllobothriidea; family Diphyllobothriidae; genus Schistocephalus; species Schistocephalus solidus. Next base: position 16,427 of record WEDG01000709.1, on the reverse strand, counting down.
GCAGAATTTCACTAGGAATTATGTTGGGAACTATGGAAAGACTTTATATGAGACTAGGACATAGGGCTAGGAGGGTTTCTATTAAAGGAGAACAGGACAAAACTTCAACCTGGCAGTCGGTTCCATCAAGGCCCTAACTATGCGAATTACGAGTCCGAAGCAACTAATTCGATTTTCCACGACAAAACGGGTAGATAAGAAGAAAACAGTAGGCAATCGCCTTCACCACCAAAGCAGAGACCACGTGGTACTTGATTTCTCTAATTATATACAACACATAGTAGTTCATCCGCTGGAAGCGATATACATCACCAGTACCTGAGGATCACAGTAGTCACTTGAGTGCCAGCTGAAGGCTTGCGAAGCATCCAGCTCTCTTCCAAAGCCTAACATGTTCAAATGAGTGATTGCGCAGTGGCTTAAGAGGTTGAACAACTACGCACCCTTTTCTGCATATAAGAGCCAGCTATGGAAATTATGTTTAGGATTAAGGTAGCGGTTAGGGTTAAGTTTACAGTTAGTTTGAAGTTAAGGCCAAAACTGGGGTAAGGGTCAGGATTGGGCTAAGGGTTAGGGTAGAGTTTAAATTAAGGATACAGTTTATTCTTATAATAGTTTTTGTTATCGTTAAGACACGGGTATATCTGTCCTCACGGAAATTTTCATAAGCCCACCCATTTTAAGCTGGCGGGGCGGTACCCATTCTCGTGTCCTGCTTAGGCGGCCATACAAGGCATCCATACCGAGGCTGGTTCAGAAGAATTTATCAAGGACTGACCCTCAGTCTAGAGTAGAAACTAATTGTCCCGTCAGTTGGTAACGTCGTAAGTCTCGGCCATCAGCGCATCTTAACATCTAGAGGCGTGTCGGATTTATAAACGTGGAGATAATGAAAGCAGCACTGGCGTTGGATCAATCCCAATCCCTCTGCGCCTTCGCAGCGTACCTCCAGCAGGCACGAGACCAGCCTATTGAAGATTAGATTGCGGCAGTATCTGAGGCGGTTTGGGGTCTTCGTCTACGCCCAACACACGTATTCTGGTTCCCAAATGCGCATTAGTCGCACCACATCAAAAGTGAACTCAAATAAACGAGATAATACATCACAAAGTCTCAGTGAAAAGAGACTGAAGTCTGGCTCTCAGTCCGACGGTATCTGGTTAGTTGGCAACCTTCCGAGCTAAGACTTCTAGCATCTCGTGGGCAGTTTATGGAGGGAGAAGCAAGTGTTGGATCTGAGTCGGGCCAGGCTCGCACTTGCTCCAACAATGCACCTGTGGTACCACAAAGCCGACTGGAACTTATGAAGTTAGGCGCAACGACTGCCTTGCGGTTCAATACTCACCTGACAGGTGCCATAAGCGTGCACCACAAATAATTTCAGAACGTTTTGTAGATGACTGGAACGATGATATCCTTCCCTGGAATAATAACCATCAGAAATACAACGCAAGGAGGCAGAAGAAACTGAAACAAAGTCGAGGGTCAAACAGATGACGAACTGACAGTTCGACCGTGGATTTCGACGAGGTCCACCGTATGCTCCACACCAGGTGGTGCAGGGACGGTGACTTGCGCGTGAATTAGTTTTAAGTGATAGTAGCCTTGCGCTGCAGCTACCGCACTCTCTCCTCCTCCCCCACCTGAGCCCAGTGTCAAGACAGAGTCAAGAAGACCGGAGATGGGAGAGGGCGCAGGTGGCTGGCGCGGCCGGAGCTGCCCCTGGGTGTACCACCACACCTGGCTCGGATCCCACGGAGTGGGAGAGCCATAAAAGCCACATAAAGAAGGAGCCATTGCAGCCTGACTCTCAGTCCGCCAGTCAGCCACTCCACACAATACACACATTGGGCTGACCACGTGGTCCGAGTTATCCCGTCAGTTGGCAACCTTCCAAGCCACGGCACCATGATAGTTTCAAGCGCGTCAGATTGTTTATAGTGAGGAAAATGCGATGACGAACTAATGACGGACATGCGGACTGGATTTTCGAAATCCTCGGATACCTTTTGGAGAGGAGTTAAAAGTTCGGTCTCTCGTTTAAAGAAAGAGCCGGAAAGTCGTTCCTAGTTGTCGAATGAAAGGGTGAGTATGCTTAGGGAGTAAAATCGACCCTCAAATCGCCTCTCAAAATCCTGCATAGAATTGAAATTAGTGACTACATTTACGAAACCCGTAAACTTTAGGCTTGCTCGTTTTCACCTTGGCGAAAAGGTTTGTGTACAACTCCGCGTGCTGTAAAGCTCTCGTAGCAACTAACAGACCCCACTAAAAACAGAAGGCGGTAAATGCTTGAGATTTATGAAGGAATGTTGCAGCATTTACACACTACTTGGAAACCAAACCTCAACCATGGAAAGGGTTCATACAGTTGGTGAAGGAGCGAATTAGTCCCCTCAGAAGGGTAAAATAAAACATTGAAAAAAGGCATTATAAGGCCCGGGTTTTAAATCTACTGAAATTGTATATAACACTGAAAAAAAAGATTGTTTTGCGACAGGACATTCCTGAATTGCTTTTCGCGAAACAAAATTAGATTAAACCATAAAGTCATATCCGGAGGCTTAGATTGAAAGAAAAGGATTCGATCTCCAGGAAAATGCGGATGATTATCCAACATTTTGGGTTTATGCTCGAAGTAATCACCAGATAATGAACAGAGTAGTTATATTACTGTCTGCTTATTGGTCAGTCATTGTTAGAAAAATCCGCCTACAGATAGACCATCTATCGCATGTTTGCGACGAGCGCCTATAAAGCAGACTATCGACAGCACAAGGACCTATCACGATGGTGGACCGCCCACCTACACATTGCCAGCTCCAATGCCGCCCGCCAGCGACCCGACCAGATAAACCCAGTCCAGGTGTACAGTTATGGGATTATAACGATGATTAATTAGAGCCGGAGATCGAAGTACATTCACCTGTGTGGAAAGTTAGTCCTCTTCCGATGGTCCAAAGAAAAAAATGCTTGAAAGGCTTACGTAAAACAGATTTATACCTTGCTAAACGGAACAAAACAGTAGGCAAAGTTGACCGCAGGCTGGCAGGCTACCATAATAGTAAATTATAGTTTTGCAAAGATCTTCAAAATATCTTGTCAGAGGATAAAAAACAGTAGGCACCGTTACAGATATATTTTTTGCTAATGATGATTGTGAAGCTACTGGGTCTAAGTAATTTGCAAATTGGACCCAAATAACGCATTCAGTTATCTAGTTACCGAAAAAGGTTTAGTAAAAAAGGACGGGGATTTCTAGAGTTACTCTACCTCTATCTTAGCCTAGCAGTCAAGTAACGAGCACCATCGGACAGAAAGAACAATCGTCAGACAGCAGCAGACAAAAACATATGGCCTGAGCTGAAAACAATATTTTTTTGGCAAACCAGTCAAAAAATTCCGGTATGTATTTTTTGGACGCAAAAGGTGCTGTGGTGATTTAACTCAATAACATGAGGCAAAAACTCCACGGTAGTGCAGAGCCTCGTACTAACTAACTTCATTATCAACCTTAGGTGGTGGCACGGGCCTTTTTATCCACGTAACAAGCCGAACGAAGGCCAAAACACAGTTGATATTATTGCGGGAGGAGAGGGCTTCCAGACAGAAAACCTTTGCGTAGATGCTGGTGTTAGTCGGGGTTATAAGTTTACTCGTTTGCCTACTTTACCCATGACACAAGAAACGACCACCAGATCAAAACGTTTAATTAAAGGCCGCATACCTCCGATGGGACAATTGCTTGAGAAAATTTTTCCTATAATTTAACGTCGCGAAACAGAAAAATTAGTGAGCAACAGCATCTTGTAAGAAGAGGTTCTTGTGTTAAAACTTTAAGCGGCAAAAAGGACCAAGGTGGATAGATGCTTTGCCGATCATCGTTTTCGCATGTAGTCTACCAACCACATATGCCATGAATAGCAGCACGAATCGGTGTGACGCGAATTCATTTTTCGCTAGTGATGGGCGTTTACATGAAGGCCGCACGGAAAAATATCCCGGGGTTAGCAGGTAGATCGCGTCAATTAGCGACATTAAGATCCCGCTGGGGATGTAATGAAAACAAATTGCTGTCTTTGACTATGACTTGAACTATGATGGAGTTAAAAATCTGCTTTGAATTCTGCACATATTTACTTTTTTGGGGCTCTTCAACGTTTTTACCTCAAAACCTTGACACAGGAGCAGCGGGCAAGACAGCAATATTGAAGAGGAGCAACTTCGAGGCAGCACGATTAAATGAGTAAACCTTCAACGCGACGCTATGGAAAGAATGAAGTCGGGCAAAATTTGGAATATCGGGAAGAAAAGGACAATTCATCTCCATGAGTCAGACAGAACCCGATCGAAAGGTGGAAAATTGAGTGAATGAAGGTGAGTCGACTTAAGGGAAGAGCTAAGACAGAACTAGCATACGACTAGTCGCTAACGTTTTGTTGTACATGGAAGGACAGTCTGGGCAAAGTTCTGGAAAAATACGCTAGTTTTATGCATCGCTTGGAATACCTATGAAAGGAGACAAAGCCATAAACCTCTACGAATTAAAAGGGCGTAGCAGATGCACAGTTAAAGTTTCGAATGACAGGCAAAAATAAAGCAAAAAAAACGAATTACTGGTGGAGATATTCTATTATTTTAAAATTCAAAACTGTACATAATAGCGCATCACCACTGTGGTTGAAATACTTGGGCATAACACAGTCAGGGAGCAGATGTTTGTACACATGCATATACATTTACAGAGGAACGCGAGCTTAGGTCCAAGCCTCCACTTGATACCTTCCAGAGCTCTCAAGATTACTTATATAAGCCTCAGCCTCAAGGTCGGTCATGTTTCCACAGTCACGGACTACCTCAACGAGGGATTCTCGCACCGCGGCAGGCATCGCCTTGGCATTTCCCGCAACGTAAACAGAGGCGCCAGCTTCATTAAGGAGGCTCCAAACTAGGCCCGCATTCTCCAGTATTCTATGCTGAACGTAGGTTCTATTCTTGGCGACCATAGCACGGCCGTCACGCGAAAAGGCCGTTATCAGTTTTAGGCGCCCCTCTGCCTCCAGCCTCTCCCACTCCTTCTGGAAGTAGAAGTCTTTTTGGAGAAACGACAGCCGAAGAAGAGGACATTAGGTGGAGTAGAGAAGACGCCGTTGTCACTAGCTCTAGACAGTTGATACCAGATAAAGGCACGAAAGGGCGCCACGCCGGTGCCAGGCCCAACGAGAATGCACGGATGCGTTGGCGGTGTGAGGCAGTAGGTGAAGTCAAATCCATAAACGGGGCGGGAGATCCACCCGGAGATTCGGCTGCCAACGGGGCTACGAGCCAGAAAAGTTGTGGCTAAACCTTGTCGTAGAGTCAGCATGCGTGTGCGGAAGGATACAACTGCGATGAGCAGTTCGATTGTCGGCGCTGCCGAGGCTATGGAGTAAGGTCGGCAGTGTATGGGCCCCGGTAGGATATCCAGCCACGATTCCACAGGGATAAAGGCCGCCGTACAGGGGAAGTCAGCCAAAACCTCAACGATGCGCCGTCTGGGCCGAGTAACATAGTCGTAAAAGTCATCCATGGCCTCCGCCGTGCAGGCATGACCCAGTTCGTTCAAACGCTCACACTCCATTTGTATGCGTTCAGCGCTGACGCTTTCGGAGGCAACTTGTTTCCTTCGGAAATGAGTGGCAGCGAGGTTGGAGAAGAAGAACTGTGAGGGAAGGCAGTTGAGATCAAAGTAGTTAGTGACCAACCAGGCCATGGAGATAGAATCGGACAGGACATCAGAGAGGCGACCAGGTAGAGGGAAGGGGACGATGTGCTCACCGGGTCGCTGGGCCTCCCGTAACACTTCCACTCGGATGCGAGTGCTCGGATCAATGCCGGTAATGGTGAAGAAGGCAAGAACATTTTCCAGAGAGTTGGTGGGTTGAACATGAAAGACGGACCCGGGCAGAAACTTAAGGGACCCATCAGGACAAGGTGTCTGAATAGAAAAAGAGGAAACGAATTATTTATTAGGAGTTCAGAACGAGCAACAAAAACGAGGTAATTTTGGTGTTTTGTCTCCATAACACCCCATACACTTTACCGACCGGAATATTTACTGTATACATACACTGTACTGTACAAGGTACTGTATGAATACAATAAAAGGCAAAGCAGACTGGCGTTCGGATCAGTGCATAGACAATTAATGAAGTATTTCTTTAAAATTTCACTAGAATCATTAACGTTGTTGTGCCGTCTGAATAATCGACAGTTATTCGTTTTCCCGTTTTCTCATTTTTTTTCCTGTTCCATCAAAAAGCCCGTCAAACAGCAGTCCGCAATTTTTAGATCAGTCTGCTATTTTCAAAGCAGATGGGGAAGCAAAGGATTGCATCGCCTCAGTTCTCTGTAAATAAATGAACGACGTTTTCGGACGAAACCGACAGATGGAGATGTATCAGTGAATTGCGATTTAACGGTGCTATTGATCTATCAGGTATTCCTCGCGAGCCATGCAGGTTGCATGCGCGCACGTTACCGTTTACGGATACAGTCGTCGGGAGGAGGACATGACTTTAAAAAAGCATAAATAAGCTTTAAAAAGCTGCTCTCATAGTCCCTGTCATTTGTTTGGTATGTTTGCTACCTCACAGTTGAGCGCCTGTTAGTCTTAGCCGTACCGTCAGATTCCGAGTGGCTTGTTCTGCAGAACAAAACAGTTCAGTGTGCATCCACGCTTGGATAAAAAAAAACAGAGGAGGCATTTCAGAAGGATATTTACTCCAGTGTTTTCAAAAAATTCTAGCAACAACACCAGGACAGAAAAAATAAAACGTAGAGCTACGGTTCTCAAACTAACAAATGACAGAAGCGAAGACCATAAACAAGGTGCGCACGCCGGCAGTGTGTGCGTCGTTCAGAAGAATGGGGGAGGGGCTAAGCACGCTTGCTGTTACCTACACAAAGAGGCATGGATCAATTTGTGGTGTACTGACAACGGCGAAATCCACCGCGCGTTTGTACTGTATATTTGGTGGAAGGATGGTATGGTATATGCAAAGCGCATACTACTTTTACTTTGGCAGGCATAAGAATGCAGATAGTCCAAGGAACTCGATCGCAGTCGACATGACTTTTTGCACAAGCTTTGGCAAGGGGCATAATAAGCCTGATTTCGGCTATCAAAGTTCAATGTGAAAAAAAGAGTTTAACAGGACTGTAGTTTCGACAGACAAAATTTCCTTTAAAATGAAATTTTCGCTAACTCTTTAAAGCATCGAAAGTGCGTGACACTCTCATGGTGACTCCGGCCGCCTGACATCGCTGTGAAAAGGTTCAATATAAATTACCTAATCTAAAAGGCCCAATTCCGGACTCATAAGTATCGCAAACCAATTTAGATTCCTTTTCCATTCAGGAAATTTAAAGAAGGTCACAAGGTTTGCAAAATATCGTGTTATTGTCGTTTTAATTTGGATGTAAAGCATTAATTGAAGTACTTATCTTGTTATAGGCAGTTCTATATGTATTGCTTTGAGAACGGGGTATGAAAATTACCGGGTTTGATCGCTTACAGCAGCAACCACTTCCTGCCCATTTCGAAAGCTCCAATTCATTGCTTTCAGGGGGACCTAGGTTTATGATCAAAAGGTGTACGCCTAATCTTTCGGTAGAGCAGACTGGTGCAAATCATTATGGTGCCTTAAGGAACTGCGACTAGGTGAAATTTTACGTAAAATATTATCGATTATGAATATTTGCACGTCATCACGTACGCAGTTTTACAAACTAACTTTATGTCAGATCGTTTTTTTGTTGTATGGTGAAGCGACTAAGGTAAACTTGCTCCTCTTTACGATCATACGATCAAGGGGGTGCCGGTGATTTCAGCCCTTAATGCACGGGCTGCACCAACGGCGCTGGCATAAGGTTTGGCAGAGCCAGTCGGAACCTGTGCGTTGCAGAAGCCTCACCAATGAAAAAATATGTGCAGACAGCGCCTACTGCAACTGAAACGTTAAAACTCTGTCCGGGGATTAACGAGGGTGTAAACTTCTTGTTGTGGGAAAGGGTGAATGAACTCTACGACAGATTACTTTAGATTTATTTCGTGGGGATCTAAAGTGAGCCGATGAAAGTTGACAGCATCCAATATGGATAATGAAATCACGACAATTAACGACTCGGAGTATCACATTCTTCGGTAAGTCAGACAGTAAGCAACTTATTGGTCGGAGTACTATCAGGGGTGCTATTGGGGTGCTGAATATTATTTATTTAACCTTCGTGTCTGTCCCATTTGAACTGTGCGTCTTTGCAAATCAGTTAGATCTTGTATTTTAGACCGGGCCTACCCACACGAGAAGCAGAACAGCCGAAGGCGATCATGTTCTTCATTGTACGCCGTATGAATTTCGCAAGGGAATTAACGAAATATCTGGCATGTGAACAAGACCGATAAAAAGTGCAGAAAGGGTGGATGAATATGTCAGGTGGATTAGTCGCAGGGCAGAAAAAATCTATCGATATATATTGCGACCAGAAATATAGACTCTCTAGTAGCAAAATTATATTGAGGCGATATCGCGAAAAGCGAATTTTCGCATCACTCATCAACATGTCATTGGTTCCCTCCCTGATGTAATCTGGCTGCTGATTGGTTGGCAGTCTTTAGTCACGTCGGCACTTCCCTCATGCGTCAATGAACGCCATTATCTCGTGGTGTGCGCGTGCGACGTTTGATGTGACAAACCTCTCTGTTTTTTGCAATCTATTTATATCTGCTTGAATTTCTTATGTACGTTATTGATAACTATGTTTAGACAGGAGCCTGAAAGAACGTAAAGACGACGAATTAAGCGATACGGGGATCTAATTTTAAGTGAAATCGAGGAGGAAGTTCGACAAAGGTGGAGGGCAAATCAGTTGTCCTGTAGTAGGTTTGATAATAACAATATTTTCTCTAAAGAAAGAGAAGAAGAATCACAGGCATTTTTGTAGCTAAGTGCAGTGTCGTCTAATCTTTTTGGAGTCGCGGCGGAGCCGGGGGATGCTGAAATCGACACGTCTGTCAGCACTGAAGATGCAGATAACGTATAAGTTCAGAAGTTGCGTGAAAGGGCCTTGCGATTCAATATAGCGCACGCTCACTTGCGAGTCGTTATGCATATATTTAGGCCTGTCGTGCCTGAACTTCCGGCAAACCGTAGAACGTTGCTGGGAGCCTCCTATAATTTGGAGGTAGCCCCTATGGGTAGTTCGGAATATGTGCATGCTGAATTAGAAATGCGACTGCGTCGAGTGCTAAGTAAAAGGAACGTCGGTGTACCGGAAGTGTTGGTTTACCTGTTTTCCCAGTTTATAGAAAATCGAAAAGTGAAATGTGGCCTATTTTAGGCAGAGTTGTTCGGCCCTTCCGGCGTAACGTTTTCCCGGTAGGTAAATACTGTGGTAAGGGAAAGCCTTCTGAGATACGCACGTTCTGCATGTCAGTCGTTAAGGAAATAAGATCTCTACAGGAAGATGGAATTCAATGCAAAGACACCGACGCACAAATTGGCGTTCGTGTAGAAGACGTGATATGTGATGCACCCGTTGGACCTTTGTTAAGCAAGTTAAGAACGTGAAGGCTTATAGCGGGTGTGAAGTTTGCACAGTGGTTGGGCGTATATATAGGCAAAATAGCTTTATCTTGAAGAAGGGCTGAGGGAAAGAAAACGATGAAGATTTCTTGCAGTCTATTGACGACGAGCACAGAGCTGGCAACTCCATTTTTCAGTTGTTATTTGGATTAATATCGAAGTTCTCTCTAGATCCGCCACACCTAATTTATTTAGGTGGTGCAAAAGTTACTTAGTTTGTGGGTGAGAAGTCGTATTTCTAAATCCACCGGTTGTTTGACGCCCTCTGTAGTTAGGGCAACGGAAATGCAAGCCGTAGATGACCACGTGCGTTCTCTAAACGTTTAACTTCCGGCTGAATTTTCACAGCGAGGTAGGCATTTACTGGACTAAGAGTCCTGGAAGGCGACTGAGTTTAGACAATTTGTAATACATGTCGGTTCTGTTGCTCTCTGTGGAATCCTGCCCGACAATCATAATAAGTTGCTTTTACTTTTATTTACTGCTCTACGGTTTATTGGCTAGTCTAGATACGTACAATTTTAATATAAGTTATTGTAGAGTTGCTAAAAACATTCACCCGTAGTTTCAACTATATATGGTGAGGAGCACATGGTATACAATGTGCGTAGCCTGATGGACATTGCTGATGACGTTGAGCGTCATGGTGCCCTTGACTCTTTTTCAACCTTCCCGTTCGAAAGTTATAAAGGCCGCCTAAAGAAACTGCTTAGAAGTCCTTCGCGACCTCTGCAGCAGATAGCTAGACGTCTCAGGGAGGTCGAGGTAGCTACATTCGGCTCATGTAGGCTGCCATCAACTAAGTTGCTCCATGAACACAACGGAGGGTCAGTACCCGTTGGTTATGAGAATACTACACAATAACAGGATATAATCATAGATAACTTTCGTGATGACATTACCCCTGCCACTAGGTGGATTGGGATTGGTAATTAAATAGCATGTGATAAAAACATACTGTCAGATTAAGGTGGATGTCTACGAATAGTATTCTTCAAGTTTACTAACGTGACCGATAACTTTGACTACCCACAGCGGTCTTCTCTTCTAAAGGTGTACCAGGCCGATATAGAAAACACTCTCAGATGCGCATTGTTGCCTAAATTGTTTACTAAATACGTTTGTTTTCAACTAGAGTAATAATGTCTTAATTGAAAATAGAAGAGTATTTTAGCAGATTTGAATAATTCATTTGACCCACTTGTGAAAAACTCGGCGGCCTCGACGGGATTCGAACCCACGCCAGCAAGGGGAAGGCCAACGCTCTAGCCAACTGAGCTACGAGGCCCCACCAAGAGCCGTGAGTTCAATCACACTTGTGTCAAGTAACCCGCCCAGCCTACTGCGACGTATGGAGTCCACCGATTCTGATACAGTACACTGATTGCCCAAGCAAGATTTCCTACTACTACTACTACTACTACTACTACTACTACTACTACTACTACTACTACTGCTACTACTACTACTACTACTACTACTACTGCTAATACTACTGCTACTACTACTACTACTACTAATATTACTACTACTACTACTACTACTACTACTACTACCACTACTACGACTACTTCTACTACATACTATCCCTTCGCCCTCGCGAACAGTGCTCGTGGACCCTACAAATGCACAGTTCCTATAGTTAGTGGTTTACGAGCACTGCAGGGATGAAAGTGTCCATATGGAAACTTACATCTTTTAACTTCACCCCCGCGCCTTTTTCCTGTGCTTTTGTAGACTACTAACACATGTCCAACTCACAACCGAACAGACATCCTAAACGCCAGTGCAGACCTACTATTGATAATGCCATTTGCGAACTTGAGTTGACCGGCCATTGCCTATCACCTTTGGTAAGTTATGCACATATAATACTGGTCATAATTTAAGGAAAGTCTACAACACCAAGACGTTGCCAGCACATCTTTTGACACACTCCCCTAGGGAGAGCAAGCACGTCCTAGAGGTTAGCGGTTTTATTAACTCTTGCGTCTTATTAATTAGACTTACTAGGAGCAACATTGAATGAGCGCTTGGCAATTATGGAGGGCGCGATCATTCTGCTCTGCCAGCGCCCGGCCAGGGATAGCACAGACCCAAGCAGTTCTCTTGAACAGTATGGGACAAGTGTTCGGCAGTATAAAGGAGCTTCAGTCGACGTATTAACAACAGTCCTCATCCCCTGCCGTACTGGCCGCCGGACTGCCAGCGAATCCAGTAGGTCAGCTTGTGCGGTCGGCACTGGATTTCAAAGCATTGCACGACAAATTAGAGGAGAGCCCCTACCGAGGTCAACGGGAAGGCAACAAATTATATCATTATTAATTACATTAGGTCGCCTTCCTCACGTGCCTTGGTGGAAAAACAATTGATGACTTCGTCAAGCGTGTATTTTATGCCTTATTTGTGGACGACATAAGTTTACATATTAACTTTAAATGCAGGAAAAACAAGGACGGTCTCTATAAAATCGAAGATTTATGAGGTGATAATGGATATTCCTGATTATTTCTATCTATGGTCTATATAACATAGGTGTTTGCGGCATGGAATGCCGACGGAAAAGCGACCTTTGCTGACCTGGAGTCAGCTGTTACAAACCGACTAAAACGGTTGCTTGATACACTGAAAAAGCGTGTACGGAAATAAAACCGTACAACGCAAACCAACGGTAAGTATAACTCTAGCACTAACAATTACTTGTCAACTGTAGAAATCATATGCGGATTCTTCTATATCGCCCATGGATTAACTCAACATCTCCTATGAGCTGTGACACAATTCCTTCAGCATTTTTCCATATAATTTTTCTCATTGTTTTACAATATACGCTTTCTTATTAAACAAGCTTTCGTAGTACACGTTTGCTGCATGCAGAAGGAGGATCGCTTGAGCGTCTGTCGGTCGCTCGGTCTGATAATTATAATTTGGTCATTCAAATTAAGCGATAATAAGAGGGTTAAAACGTAAATGGAGAGGAAAAACTGCTACTAGGAATGGATGAAGGGTGGGCACCGGTATGAAGCTAAGTAAAGAAATCGCCCGTAATACTGTACGGCCAGCTGTCGCCATTTTTGAGTACCTCGAAAATTCGATTTCGACTCGATATACATCCACCGGACAAAATCGCCGTAGACTCAATATACCTATAGCGAAAAATCGACATCTCCCCGCTATCGCCTCGATATACGCTTGCTTCTAGGGACTGGGGCCTTGGAACCCAACAGAACTGAAAATTGTTCACCCCAAACGTTTAAGATTGCAAAGTGCTAGGCTGGTGACTTCAGAAACGTCCTCAACGGTTCATTGTAATTGACGACAAAGAAATCAATAGACCACATTAAATGACAATAAATATTAACCTTAATCGACAGTTGTCTCTACAAAAGTGGACCAAGGCAGTACATCAGATTTTCACAGTGAAAAGACCTACACCAACTCTATTCCAGATTGTGTTCAAATTCCAAAGAGACTGGCCGCAGTTTTTCACCTGATGTGGAGACCAAAAAAATGATGAAGGATTACAATGCGTCATTATAATTCATCTCTACAAACAAAGAAAACCGGCAGGTTTGTAACAAGCATTAGGTTACAGTATTGCAGACAAAGTATTCGCCAGCGTTCTTTTCAGGTACAGAAATGTATAAATCGAACGAATATACCCCCAGAAGAAAGAAAGTGGACTCTGGAAACACCTCGAAACCACTGGCACGATTTGCACAGACCAGTGATTGCAAGATAACTTCCGACCAAAAACAGTCCCTATACCGATCTCGCAAAGGCCATCAAAACGATAAACTGTGACCGAATTAGGATGCTCGCAGCAGTGAAAAAATATAGCTAAACAGTTCCACGGCGATATGGTGGCATGCGCCACCATACAAAGGTCGTGCTCGGAGGCCTTCAGGGTAATAAATAGGACGACGCAGAGCCGCATACTCGTGCCCACCCTCTTTTCCCTGTTATGTGTCCAGTTAATGGACGAATACTGTGACGAGCAATCTAGGGTTTATATCAACTACCGAGTTGATGGAAAACTACTAGAAATAAGAGGCCCGCAAGTACAAACCAAAGTATCGAGGGCCAGCGACCACGGCGTCTTGGTCGGGTATGCACATGGCAGTTTAGGCCTCTTCGAATACGACTGCTCGAAATTCGGATTGACCATAAGCGCGAGGACGACCGCACCGCTGCTCCGCTCTGACGGCCCAACACTGCTGACAGAGAAATCGCAAATTCTGAAGCGCTGGGCCGAGCACTTCAGAAGTGTCCTTAATTGCTCATCAGCCATCTCCGATGTTGAAATTGACCGGATCCCTCAAATGGACACGAACAATGACCTGGATCTGCCGCCTTCCCAATCAGAAACCATCCCGGCTGTGCAGTGGATTTCCAGCAGTAAAGCACCGGGATCCGACGCAATTCTACCGGAAGTCTACAAGCACGGTGGGTCCCGGTTGATGGCAGAACTCACAACAGTCTTCCAGGAGATGTGGCACCAAGGACAAGTTCCTCAGGATTTCAAAGACGCGATCATCGCCGATCTCTAAAAACGGAAGGGGAACCGACAACTCTGTGATAATCACAGGGGCATCTCGATGCTCGACATCGCCGGGAAGATCTTCGCCCGTATCCTTCTCAATCGTCTGAACGGTCACCTAGTGCAGGGCCTGCTCCCTGAAAGCCTATGTGGCTTCGGCCGACACCGTGGGACAACCGATATGATCATTGCAGCCCACCAGCTACGAGAAAAGTGCTAGGAGATGCGAACTCACCTAAAAACTACCTTCGTGAATCTGACGAAAGCCTTGAACACGGTGAATCGCGACGGACTGTGGAAAGTCATGCTGAATTTCGGCTGTCCTTAGCGGTTTACGCACATGGTGCGTCAGCTTCATGAAAGGATGACGGCGCGCGTCACTGACAACGGGACGGTATCCGAAGCACTCACAGTGACCAACGGAGTGAAGCAAGGCTGCGTATTGGCTCCCACCCTGTTCAGTCTCATGTTCTCGGCTATGCTGATGGACGCCTACCGTGATGAGCAGCCTGGTATCCGCATCGCCTACAGAACTGACGGACACCTTCTCAACAGTCGGCGTATGCAGGCTTCAAAGGAAGTGTCTACGACTACAGTCCATGACTTGCTCTTCGCGGACGACTGCGCCCTTAACACCGTGACGGAGGAGGACATGCAAAGGCGTATGGACCTCTTCGCCGAAGGCTGCGCCGATTTTGGATCAACAATCAGTACAACCAAAACGGTTGTCATGCACCAGCCGCCACCCAGCGCGGAATACATTGCTCCCCGAATCAATGTCAACGGTGCTCAACTCAAAAATGTGAAACCTTCGCTTATCTAGGAAGCACGCTATCACGCAACACGAGAATCGATGAAGAGGTTGCCCAACGGATCTCCAAAGCTAGCCAGGCCTTCGGACGGCTGTAGGCCTCAGTGTGGAATCGCCACGGTATTCACCTGAACACCAAACTGAAGACGTACAAGGCCATCGTATTGACGACACTCCTTTACGGAGCGGAGACCTGGACCGCCTACTCGAACCAAACCAGGAAGCTGATTTACTTGCATCTCAGCTGATTCCGCAGAATACTGAAGACGAGATGGCAAGACAGGATCCCGGACACGGAAGTCCTCGAGCAGACCAGAATCCTCAGCATCCAAGCCAGGTTGAGGCAAGTGCAACTGCGATGGAGCGCCCACCTGGTAAGAATGGACGACGAGCGACTACCCAAACGACTTTTCTAAGGAGATGTCGCTACGGGTGGTCGCCAACAGGGAGGTCAAAAACGACGCTACAAGGACAGTTTTAATAAATCGCTGAAGCAACTGCAAATCAACGCGGTGACCTGGGAGGACCTCGCCCAGGATAGACCGGCATGGAGAAGATCCGTGAAGACTGGTTCAGCAATGAGGCCAACCGGATTGCCACAGTCAAGGCCAAAAGAGTGGCACGAAAGTCACCAGCGCCTCGGACCAACATCAACCATGCACAGGCCCTGCCAACATGCCCACACTGTCAACGCATCTTCCGCGCGCGAATCGGCCTGGTTGGACATCTTCGGACGCAATGCACCAACAATCCGACAATTCCAACTTCTGCGTCAAATTCTACCAACCCTCCTTCGGACTGGGGAATATTCCCGCTCGAAACCGGCAAGACAACAAGCTCGTAGCACAGTGGGTAGAGCGTTGGACTTCTGCCCAACAAGGTCGCGAGTTCGAGCCTCGGGGGCCGCAGCGCCTGGGGTTGGGAATGGCTGGCTGATGACTGTTAATAAGCCAAAAATGGCCATTCCAGTCCCCCTTGTCTTTTTCGGTCATGTTATTCTGCCTACATCCTTGGCTGCCTTACGGCTGCTGGCGGGGATTGAGAGTTAGCCCCAAGGCACAACGGGACGAGTGAGTCCTGTAACCGATCGCTGAGCGCCCCACTACCATCATATATATATATATATATATATATATATATATATATATATATATATATATATATATATATAGCACAAATATGTTGCTAAGAGTGCAACAGGCAAGACGCAGACAGCTGTTTCACGGTCATTACCGATCATCAGTACATCATATGCCTTGTGCAGTGAGGGTACATAAACAAGCCAAATAAGTGCGTAACACTCACTAATGTGGTAAGGATCTCCTCGATCCCATTTGTCCGCCCGCCAGTTACCTACCGGCGATAAACGAACGTTGTGTCATATATATATATATGTATATATGTATATATATATATATATATATATATATATATATATATATATATATATATA